>VZTX01025374.1:87469-165412 GCA_013400915.1 Pardalotus punctatus
GACAGCAGATCGGGCCAAAGCCAGGCAGGGCAGGACGGCAGCAGGAAGAGAGCGCTACGCTTTCCCTGAGCCACAAGCAGCAGCCCAGTCTAAAACAGAAGGATATTGGCAGTGGCACAGATTCTTGAGGAATAAAATATTCTACTTGGATTAAGAGAAATGCTTGCAATTGTAGACTACTTATAACTCCTGTTCATAATCTTAAGTTTTTGTTTCTTAAAGGATTTAAAAAAAAAATAGAAAAGGGTATTTTTGGTTTACAAAACTTTTTTTTTAATCTAAGAAGACACATTTCAATCAATGGGGAACACTGCTCAAACCTTACTTTCTCGGAAGAGTGGTGTTTCTCAATATAAACAGGAGTACTACATAAAGGCATGGTCAGACATCCATAGAGATCATGAAGAGAGGAGATGCAGTTCTTCTAGGCTGTGTCATTCAACATTTATGCCAAAGCATAATTGTTTGTTTAGAGAATCCACTGATGTATTATAACAGAACTTTCAATTAGTTGCATTCTGCCAAGTAATCATAAGATTGAAATGTTTAATTCTAAGTAGTAAGTAATGTGAGGTGGTTTAAAAAAAAGGGAAAAATAGTGAGGTGATTCAGCTGTGCTGAAAAGTGAGTACTAAAGACATATCTGCAGAAGGACAGATAGCTTTGAAGAAAAATAATTGGAAAAAAGTGATTATGATTAGAAGGATTAAAGTATATTTAAATATGTGCAGTTTATTAAATAATAAATGTGTCTTTCCAACATTTGTAAAAGGAGTTGGATTAATTGTTTCCATCAAAGATGTGTTTGCTCTGGACAAGATGGTACAGAACAGCTTAAAGAGCTTTCAGAGATTAATTATGAATGCCAGTTTGAATCCTTTAGAATATACATCTTATCAGTATACATAAAATGTATGCACTAAAGAAACATATTTTAAAAACACATTAAACAGTTGGGGAGAATAACTCAGTCAACTGATGGCTAAGTCTTTATTTCTACAAAGCTTAAAAGTAGTGTGGGGAGTCTGGGGAAGGCACACTGTTTCTGGTTGTTGGTCTTGAAATGAAGCATCCCAAAATGGCATGTTGTTGTAATTTTTTTTTTTTTCCCTCAGCCAGCGTTAAACTTGGCATTGTATGAATTAAAATCTCAAATTACAAAGGCAGAGTTGTTAAAATGCAGTGTAGTAAAAATTTCATGTTTTAGAAGGAGAATTTGTGGTAACTCAAGACAATCTTTCAAGTGACTGTGGTTTGGAAATGTATAGTGAGCAAAAGTGGTGTGAAGTACACTGAAACAGTGGCTTTTTGGGCTTTTTGTCCGTGTATTAAGTGTGAGAATTATGAATGGACAGCAGTATAATATCATTCCACAGAACAGATGCTGTTGAATTTTTATTCAGATAGATATAATATCAGTTACAAATGGTACTATATTTCAAGCTTAGAAACGTTTCAAGCCCTTAACTGAAATTCCTTCTCCTACATGATCTTCTCTAGAGCCATAAATAACTATGATGTAATACAGTCAATATCAATTGTCAATGTTGTCTGGAGAGGGCTTCCAGTTCAGAATAATGTGTAATCAAGTGAATAAGAAGCTTTCCTGGGCTGGACAGCCACAGAACCCAGGGTTCTGGACATAAGACCCAGATCTCCCACTGTTTGAAGAGATTTCTCTTACCCTGAGCCATTACAGACTGTTATTCTTAACAGTTGGACTCAATGACTTTAAAGGTCTTTTCCAACCTAGTGATGCCGTGATTAGTAAGTCCAGAATGGGTATGCATCTCTTCACCTCTGTTTTATATTTATGCTAGTCTGGAATTGTGAGGGAGTCTCCCTTATGCTGTATGACTGTCTTTTCCAGTCATACAACATAAGGAAATTCAACCTCAGTTCTTTCATTGGTATTCCCTGCTGGCTCAAGTAGGTGATCCAGCCTCTGGTTATCTCAGCTGTTATGAAACAAACAAGGTTTTCTGTCTTCTAGAACTCTACCTGTAGGTGCACTTAATAGTTTCATTTCTGGAATTAACAGGCAAACTGTTTTGCATCTCATTATATCTGTGATTGTCATGAACTCTAATTTAGGGTTATATCCTTTGGATTTTGTTCACCCTGCAGTAGATTTTACCTGGCATTATTTTCTTCCCAGCTGTAACCCTTTTTGACTAATCAAGGATGAGCTGATGCAAGGTTCTTAAAATCTGCTAAATCTATAGTTGTACAGGTTAATCAGCCTGCTTTGTTGCACACATTTGTAAAATTCATGTAAGAGGTAGGTTACTGCTGAGACAGTATTTCCAGGAATAAAGAGAAAGGGTAAATTTTTGTTTGTTTCAGCCATTGTCAGGGCATGGCGACAAACAGCTGTTAGGTTCATTAGGGGTCATTTCATATAACACGTTTCATCTGTGAATTAGTATCCTTTTAGGCAGCATATTAGAGCTTAATGGAAAGGATATATTGGATCTGTTTCTGTGTATCTTAGATTTAAGGGGTTTAAAGCTCTAGAGTATAATAATTTGGAGTTAGTAATTTATCAATGAGAACTGGAGTTGAATTAAGGTGCAAAGTTCATCCTAAAACAACATAAATGTAATCTTCTGTTGCATTTGATTCCAACAGCAGAATAGTTGATGGTTTGGTATGTAAAGATAAGTACTATAGCATGATTAATATGTGTGTGTTATCAAAACATCATTAGGACAATAAGAACCTTTTAATGATAGGCAGGTTTGGGGTTGGTTTATTTTTAATTGGAAAGGATAAGGATTAGATTTCAGTCGAGTTTAATTGGCTTCTTTTCCTTAACAACGGTAGCTTATATTTTCAATTTAATTTTTGTTATAAAAGCTACTAGCATTTAAATGCATATCCGTTTCATGAGAGTAGAAATGTTTTGTGTATAATTGTTTTTTTGTGCCAAAACCTCTAAAAAGATTAAGTAACTGTATCATCCTTTTAAAATCAAGTAAAATCCTTTTCCAAGGATACAAAGTAAATTTTAAAAGTAAAATTTACTTCATAGTAGTATGAAACTTTATGTATCCCAGAAGTTATCCTGCTAGATTTGCAACTCTGACACACAGGAATTTTTCTAGTGTGTTGATATTACAGCTATGCAAAAATCTATTCTTAGTCCACCCATTTTAAATTATTCCACAAATCTAGATGTAAAATGTACCTGTGATAATGAGTGGGCACTGACAGTGAAAAGGGCGTATTGGACTGTAAAGGAAAACCTTACTAGGTGTATTCATGTTATGAGCTCTGAGAAGTTAGAAGTCCTTCCTTTCCCTTTGCTCCTAACTAACATTTTCTTTTTTCCTATCTTTCTTGGAGAGAGTTGCTGAGTGAAAAATGGCAGTGTGCTTGTAAAGTGTGAATATTCAAGTATCCGGCTATTTTTACCTATAAAGATTAAATAATCTTTTAATGTGATTTAAATGGTTTGATTTTTTTTTTAATGTTATTTTCCAAACATTGTTTATATTATTGTTCTTTAAATTAGCTCCTTGGTTTAAAGCAGATAAACTGGTTACTTGTGGGCTTTGTAGCTAGTTTGTAACTCAGAATAATCTGCCAATATGTTTGAACACTCAGGCTTTCAAGAGTATACATTACAATTGAGACAGATCCTTTTTCTTTCTGTAAAAATCCTCCAAAAACTTTCAAAATATAATCCATCCTGCTATCAAAATTCCAAACCCTATTGCTTCTCACCTCAAGCCATGATGAAACGCAAAGAAGAAATCTACTCAATGATCCTAAGTGTCTTTTAAAGTGATTTTATGATTCTATGTTTCCACTACTGCAAGGAACAGGTTCTGATATGTTTTGATTACTAATATGGGTGAAGCTAATGAGATTTATTAGATTTGGTTGCTTATGTTACATTATTTGCATAAAAGGTAGCATTTTGCTAAACTACAGACACAATCTGGTTAATTCTGGCATTTATTGCTTCATTTTTTCATGGCCAGGTAGTAGATTTTTTGAAATACCACTTTGTGTGTTGTTGACACAGCTTCTCCATTACTAAAATGCAGTTAATAATGACAGCATTTCTTTGACAACAATGCTGCTGAATGTGCAGACTATATCTAGATAATATTTGAGTTTAATGGAAATATTAGATTGCTAAGAGTAAATTAGTATGAAGGGTCATATAAAGTCATGATGTGCTACATTAGTATCAGCCTTTTAATTCATTTTCATTTTGAATGTAAGAAAAGTAAAGCAGTCGGTTGCTTGCATATTTATGCCTTCCCTAAATGTATCACATATGAAAATGCTTTGTTAGAAATTGGGTTTTTTCATTTTTCAGTAATAGGTGAGCAAAAATCTCTGGCTGAGAATAGCTTGACATAAAATCCAATCGAGATAATGCTACCATGAGTTCATTAGCTGAACTTGGCTGAACTGATGTACAGTGAATTACTGATACCGTCTGTGAAGGCATCTCTTAACCATACAATCCTTGAGACCCATAATAGCATCTTGAACTGTACCTGGAATTCAATAGGCAGATGATGCAGTTTACAATGCAGCCGGGTCGCAATGCATCCTTGGAGGTTTTTTCTTTCCTTTCAAAGCATTGTTAAAAAGAACCAATTAGAGCTATCCAGGCTAGAGGAGGTCAAAAAGCCATGCTCTGATATGACAGCAATGGTCATAATTATTGGGCAAAGATGCATGTGAAATAGATGAACTTCACAGTGAACTACTTGAAACTTCACAGATGATCACTGACCTTATTGAATTCCTCCTGCAGGTGTAGCTCGGTAATACTGTTCACAGTGCTAGATACAATTTTGTTTTCATTCCTTCTTTTGAATTGCACTGATCATTTTTTTGTGTTAAACTAAAGATTAAGTGTAATATGCCAAAACTCTTGGTGACTAAAGGGTATATATGTGTCTCTGTGTGTATGTATATGTTTGTTCATATATACAATACATGCACATGTATATATAAATATGAAAACTCACACATACAAAATGTAAATGTATTGTACACAAAATATATATAAATCTATAAATGCCTAATAGATTAGAGTCAAAGAAAAGCCCAGAATAGAAAATGTTCAGGCACATCAGATGCACCAAGGTCTGCTCTCTCTCCATTCAGTAGTTCTTCTTAAATACGAAAAATGAAAGGTAAAAGGCTAGGTTTTTACTTTTCTTTTAAGAAAATGTAGCCTCCAGTTTCTCTGTCTCAAGATACCACCAAAGTACTGTAAGAACAATGTTAATGCTATATTTGTATCTTTTTTCCTGTACTGCTTGGGGAGCCTTATATGATGCTCATGTGAGGAAATCTGTTTTAGCCTGAGGATTATGGTATTTTTACCTGAGGGAAAAGCACTCTTGTGGTCCTTCTTCCACTAATTGCTGTTGACATATTTTTTTCTGTAACTTTTTGCTGTGTCTTACAGTAAAACTCTTTGAATTGGTGAATGAAATCAAGTTTCTTTGTGTGTGAGGGAGAGAAAGAATTAGGAGATTTATACCAACAAGTGGAGTGGCCTTTGACCTTGGTATATCCAGGTGCCAGAAACTGGGCAGGTGGAATGTCTGAGCCCAGCTGCTGGAGACTTCCAGAAGCTGCATTGTGCCTAGTTTCTTTCTCTTGGGTTTTATTACACTCTCTCTTTTCTTTCAATGACTATGTTACTATTACTATTATTATTAATAATAACAATTTACTTGCAATTATTAAACTGTTCTTATCTCTGCTCACATTTTCTCTTTTCCTGATTGTCCTCCCCATCCCACGGGGGAGCAGGGTGGGGTGGGGAGTGAGCTCAAGGTGACGCAGCACAGCATGCATTCTAAAATTTAGAATTTTTATTAGAACCAAAGTGTTTTCAGATAATGCAGTTGTATCCTAAATGTAACAATACAGCATTAGAATTGACAAGTATTTGAATGAAAGCATTTAAGTATTAAGGTAAATTAGTGATGTGTGATTTATAACATAAGAACATGGAAAACACATTTGAGTCCAATGTTTAGTTTCAACT
Source organism: Pardalotus punctatus (assembly GCA_013400915.1). Lineage (NCBI taxonomy): Eukaryota > Metazoa > Chordata > Aves > Passeriformes > Pardalotidae > Pardalotus > Pardalotus punctatus. The sequence continues at coordinate 93,501 of VZTX01025374.1, forward strand.
TAGTTTGCATTTCAGCAACAGTGCGGGTTTTCCACAGAATTAGGAGTTCTGTCACGTATAAGGGTGAGTTCGTGCTAAATAAACTAATAACTAAATAAACTTAATATTTTTGGAGCCTGAGATGCTTGTGAAATTACATACTGAATTGATTTCTCTGAATTTCTATTATAACTGGTTTTTAAATCATCAGGAAAGGTACTTTCAGGGAAAAAAGTGAACAGATAAAACCCTGCAAACAAATACCCTTTTAGTGCCTTTTATTGTAAGCAGAATGTTGTGTATGAAATTTTTAAATTATGTACTTGTGCTAGCCATACACATATATCACTTGGTAATAAATTTGCATTAAATTAAGTACATAATGATAAAATACTCATTAATTGCTTAAGGAAGATGAGGATACTATTCTAAAAGCAAGAAAAGTGATAATGAAATGTTATTTTAGGAAAACTGAATTTTTTACAGAGACAACATACAATAGCAAGCATAATGATTGAAAGTTAGGCTTTTTCAGTGTTTATGTGCCCTGGTAATGTTTTAGGGGTGAGATTCTTTCAAACATGCACATGTAAAATGATCTTGAATAAACACAATTTTGGAGGAAGACTCACGAGGTTGTTTTTGTTGTTTTGTTTTCTGGGTTTGTTCCCCCAGCATAACATGTACATTTGAAATTACTTCTGTTGATGCCTTGTCAGTGGTGCTGTTTTGAATTGGAAAGGTCTGTCCAGAAGGAAGGACTAGTATTTTAAAATCTGTCACAATTACATGTTATGATTGAGAGATTTGTATCATTATAGGATAAATGAATGGCTCTTTTTGACAGTGAGAAAAAAAGATCATGTCAAGCACACTGGAAAAACTTCAATGAAATATGAATCTTGGAAATCCATGCCTGCCAATAGCATAATGCATCCTTGACAGGCGCCTAAATACAACAGCTGAGAAACCCAAAAATTAGTGGGCATGCACATAGCAATATTTTAAATGGAATTCTCCATCATAGCAAAGCTTGGCAGAAATCAAAATTGTTAGCAGGTGTATTTTATTAATAACAGTCAGTCTCATATGCAATTGTACCTAATTTCATGAAATATAGTATGCAATGATTGCAAGTATCTGACTAACTGCTGTATCTATTGGGAACTGCTATATTATGCTCACACAGTCTACAGAGAAGGTATACAGGTTTGTTGCTCTGTTTAATTGTAACTCTTATTTTAGTTTCTGGCTATTAAAATGTGATGATAATTCATATTAGGATTGTCAAAATAATTTGGAAATAAAGACATTGTACTCTACCATACCAGACATAAAAAATACAGGTATGCTGCCTTAATCTTTCATTAGTGAGAAGTTAAAGATCGTCTCTACTAAAAAATCCCAAAAAACCCTGTCTAGTTGGGAATTTACTGATGTGGAGTAAAGTTTCTTGTCTTTTAATTGAAAGTGTCAGAATTTTGTTGATAAGTCATGAAAGAAATGCATAATCAAGCAATTATTGTTAAAGTAATTATAGTTAACATTATTTCTTGTTGAAAGAAAATATTGTGTGGTGTAAAGTGGTAGACCATTTGTCTTTGCTTCGGAATAAGGAGATTAGCAGAAACCTTTCTGTTTGTTTTAAGCACTTCTAATGAAACTTGGGGCATGCTTGCAGGGATTGATTTGTCTGCTAAGTTGGTGAATGCAAGTTGCTCAGGTACAGGAAGAAAGCTGACAACAAAACTCTCGTAGCCTACAGACATCTCTGGCCAGCACTAAGGTGTAACATTGCCAAGTTGTCACATTCTGCCCTTAAGCATGTGTACTATGGTTTGATGTATTCCACTTATAAAACCTTTTTATACAAGTTGGATTTTTAAGTGACAGCTAAATGAAATGAATTCCACTATTAGGTCTGTTTAACTATGGGTTTTGTAAACTACTCATCCCAGGCAGCAATTTCAATAGTGAAGAATTGTCATATCTGTAATCATTCTTAGATGTGGACTAGTAATTGCAGCATTAATGCCTTCTCCTTTGTCTTACAGCTGCCAAAAATATGGAAACATTCAGTCGTGACTGGAAATGGCTTTTCAGCAAAATAATCTCAACCAAATAAATGTATATGACAGAGGATAATGCTTTCAATAGCTAATGAATATGAGCTGTTGAATTGAATAAATAATGAACCTACCAGGGCAGTGCACAGGACTAGACAATCTGTACAAGTCATGGAACTATTTAAAATGTTTGGGATGTTATCACTTATGTATAATTGGGGGTTTTGGTCTGGTTCTTTCTTTTTTAAAATTTTATTTAATTTTTTTAAACTTAGGTCAGGATTTCCCGTTAATTTACTTCTTCCCTCCCCGTCAGACTTCTTATATGGAGCAATACTCTGGTAGGAAAAATTTTGACACACAGCAACAAACTCTGAGGAAATAAACCCACCATGTCATTTTTGCTGACATGAGATTGTCCTAGAACTATTCAAATTTAAGGACAGAAGAGAACAGTCCCAATAACCTTACAGATTAAAAGGCTTCTCAGAGATACCTTATGCTAACATATTCATTTGGCTTATATATGAAACATGGTAAGGTCAGACATGAAATAAGACTGATTTTGTTGCACCAATGTGACTTCATTGTAATGAATTCAGTTTTATTGTACTATTATGTCTGTAGCTTGACTGGATTTAAAGTGATTGAGGAAGAATCTTAGTTGAGCCTCTGTATTGCTGTTCTATATATTAGGGTGTTTGATTTGTTGAAAAAGCAAATTTTATGTAGTTCTATATATCTTACCTTTCTGGAACACCAGTTTTTCACTGAATATTTAATTTAATTTGTTTTGATTTCATTTAATTTGACAATTTTGAAAGTGTACTAGAAAACACAGGTGAAGACTGTATAGGTCTACATAACTTCCATCTGAACTAGTGTAGTAAAGTAAACATTCTGAATTTGAATTTAAAAGACTGTGGTACCTGCTTGATTTCATTCTTCATGACTTATGGCTATTTAGTCCCAGAGGGATATTGCTAGTAGCTTGCTTGATTCTGAGGCATAAGAAACATGCTCTTTGAAGTAGGCAGGACTTTCTATACCTTCTGAGTCATGTGAAGGAGCAGCACTAAGTGTATTCTTGGAACTTTATTTGTCTAAGTAGGATTTCTTTCATCTAAATAGGCTTTAAAATATCATTTATTATTAAATTCGAGTAATGTCTACATTCTTTCTAGTTTAAAAAATAATTTAAGTTGCCTTTGTACTTCATTTCTTTTTAAGACACTCAGATGTTTGCTATTGTATTGGCATTTCATCCAAAGAATGACAAAGAAACAATGAAAATCTATCTCCCTTTCTAATCTGGGGTGCAGAAATAAACAGTGTTACAGACATTTTTAAAGTGGGTTGATTAGAAGTACATTTCTGTCCTCTGTTTTTATATAAATCTTCCCATTTCCATTGAATATTAGATTTCTCAAGAAAGACTAATAAGGTATGATATTCAAATGCTCTATTTTTATGGCATTTTATAATATAATATTATTAATGCAATATATTTTAATGCTTGGTATTGTGATGAAGAGAACATTCATGACTTATAATTCTATAAGATATTATTGCACATTTTAAGATATTTTTCTTTTAATAACTTGTGAACTATAGAAGTAAGTAAAGATATAGGCTACAATCAGTGGTCATTTTTAAGTCTGTTTCCAGAGATAGTGGGTCTGATGGATATCATATTAATTATGTTGAGTGAATAACCCATGATAAATGGGTTCAAGATTCATGAATGATCTAAAAAGTTCGAGAAATTATTCAGAATTTGGCTTTGACAATCATATTTTGATGTTATTTATAAAGATTGCAGGGATTCTTAAAGATGTCATATTTTTAATCCTTAATGACTAGTATGAACTTAAATTGTTTTTGTCTTTTCAAGTATAGTTGAACTAGAATTTTATTTTTATCCCAAAGTTAAATAAAAAAGTATAAAAAAAATCTACCAATCACAGGTCTTTACTATTTGAAAAGTAACATAATTCACAGCTACAGTATTCTATATAGACCGAGTTTGATTCAGATAGGGAATGGAAGGCTCTGAAAATTAGTCCATATGCACTGAAATTAGCTTGACATTTGAAAGCACACATTCAGAAAGCAAAAGCAAGTACATGCAAGAAAAAAATCAAGTAGACTTGAGACTTGACTAGGCAGGCACTTCTTGAGATGCAAGCAGTGACAGTATAAGTTAGCCTGGTTTATAACGAGCCTGATTAAAATAAATCTTACTCTAGTCAGTAGTTCTTAATTTTGAAATGGTGTGGGGTTCACTGAAGCTAGTTGGAAGTGCATGCTTACAATTCTGATGACCTGAAAAATTAAGGGATTATGTATTTTTTAATAGAAGTGGGTATTTTGAAGACATTTGACAAGTTAATGAATATTCCATATGGATTAAAGGTAAAATATAGCCAAATAATCATTGCTACCATGTTTTAAAGCTGTCCTGAGACAGTAAGAGAATTTATGCAATTTCTTTTATGTCCAGTCATCAAAGATACATAAAAGATGTGAACAGGTTTTCTCTCTGTATATAGGACCTGCAGTTTGTTTCTTTTGTTCTCTGTCTAAAGTAGGAAAGAAAGATAATGTCCTCAAAACAATTGCTGTGATACAATAGCCTAAGAAAAGCATGGGAAGCATAAGCAGCATCAGTGTTGTTACAAAATACTCCTGGACACTGCTCTTCACATACACCAGTGTTGCATTTTATAGAATGTAGGTAGAAACACAGTTGTTTGGAAATCTAGACATTCCTTTTATCGTCACTGGAGCTCAGCTTATGAAGGAGACCGTTGCTGCAATGTTAAGTTTTGAATTGCCTAAGCATTGAGGACCTACAAGGGAAAAAGATTCTCAGGTTCCTCAAATACTTAATGCAAAAGGCTAAGTACCACAAAATGGGGATCCATAAAAGCCATCACACTTAGAGTCCTTGTAAGCTAGCCCTTTTAGGGCAAGTGAAAAGAAGATATACCTTTCTTTATATCTTTCCTATTTTCATGTATATTTCTGGAAGTACCTCCAGCTGTGTTGGAGTAGCAGGCAGGACTGTCTCATATCTGTATCTCTCTAAAGATATGAGAAAAAAATGTGCAAAATGCCTGATTACAAAGGTCTGGCTTCTCTGTGCTATTTGCAGTTAATTCTGTGGTCGGAGCACTAATGCTCTGCTCTTGATTTCCTCCTCCAGGGAAAGTCTTACTTTGGAATTTACAGACTGGTCTGTGAAGGAGAGAGTATTAAGTGTTTCAGCTACTTCATCTTTCAAGAAAAAATAAGTAAAAGGCAGAAGGGTACAATGAAATAACTTTATTCTAATGGGGAAAAAAAAAAAAAAGTTCCAGGTTTCGTTTTTATGTTTGTCTCACCCTTTGGATAAGAAATATTAAAAAGAAATTAAAAAAAAAAAAGGGAAATAAAAAGATCTTTAAATTACAAACAGTAATGTGGAAAAAATAATGTTGGGGTTTTTCTTCAGTTCTATGATGCAAGTATTAATTATGCCACAGGCTGCTCTGTAGCTCACTGTAACTACATAATTTTGAGGCTTTGACTGGATGTTCCATACATACAAGTTTGCAAATTAAGGCTAGTATTTAATGTGGATGTGTGTGTACTTACCTTTTTATTTAATTCAGTCTAGCATGTCACTCTTATTGCCTGATTTCAGCCTCTCTAGATAGTAATTTTACATATACTGTGGTAGACAAAAGCAATTTTAATGGCTAGATTTTTGTGCTACCATGCATGCATATGAAAAATTAATTAGACCTTTTTCATATTGATCATAGGATGAAGAATATAGCTTGGGTATCTCCTGGGTTAATGAGTGGTAGCTATTATGAAATATGTAGTCTTTAATTGCTTGCAAGTTAACTTCACAGTGTTGTAATGATCCTGCAGTGTAGAAACTGAAACCATCAAATTCATGACAGGTTTCACCAAATTGTCAATTTTAATTACTGTTTCCAGGATTAGCAAAAAAATCTACTGACACTTCAAAACAGCAGGACAAAATCACCTACAATTTATTTCTGTATATAAGACATATCTTTCTCACTGATTTGCAGGTGCTGTGAAATTTGTGATAGTCACCAAAAGATATATGACACTTGATAGATCTGTAACAAATAGCAGGCAGAGATTGTATGCTGCAAGCCACTGAATGCTGTGCAAGCTCCATAAAAGCTTGTCTTGCAACAGGACATGGGTTGAATCATTCATGCAGATTGCTGAAGGGCAGCATTTCCACCCATGTGTATTGTGATCTCCTGCCTCAGCAAGTGCAGTACTTAACTGAACTAGAATTTTAATCTGGGAATTTTAAAGATTCAGCTTCCAGTGGTCTTTGAGAAGATTTCCATCACAGTCATAATGAGTTTTAAGCTCTGACATGCTACTTGTGCTGTGGAATATCAGCACATAATATAGTAGCACAATGAAATTTCATTGACATGTATACTAAGTATGAAATTCATAAAACACTTGCTTATCCTTTTTTAAATGTCATTACCATCACTCACATGTATAACTTCTGTTTATATAAAGTCCCTATGTCACAAATTAAATGCTGAAAAAAAATGTCCCTTAATAAAATGAGCTCTGCATCCTTGTATGTATTTGTGCACACACTCAATAAGTAACTATTGTCAGCTAATCTACTTAGTTTATCCATATAGATATGGCCATTCATCATGACAAGATTGTTAACACATGACACAAGCATCTCTCAGGCATAATGCAAGCCATCCATTCAGAAAATAGGGCACTGTAACAGAGGGAAGTAAAAGCAGCTCTCTCTTAGGCTAGTAAATCCAGCACTGCTCTTTTATAATCTGAAGTTGCATTATTCCGAGTAGCATGGCATTAGAAGAGAGCTGCTATGTCAGTGGCACTGGCACTGGTTTTATGAAGTTCTGAAGTGGCAGTTCCTGGAGAATTACACAATAATCTTAGCAGCAGCTAATGGAATTATAACTAGAGTCATCTGAAAGATGTGGGAGTTTTCCCTCCACAGTATATTAGAAAATTCTCCTGTGTGTGGTGTTGGCTTCATCAGTTTCTGAATGTACAGTCTTTAGTGTGTATGTTTGTAAAAATCTCATTTTGTTTGGAAGTATATGCATAAATGCTAGGTGGTGATACTTAAATGACATAGGAGAACTACTTTGTTATGTTATGTTTGACCACTTAACTAATCCAGAAAGGCTCAGTGGAGTTCGTCATCTGGAATAAACTGTATTAACAAGTGGACATCAAGGAAACAGAAAGCCTGTGCTTTGTGAGAGTGTGAAGTCTGTGTTTTTGCTAGCACTGCTCAGCTGATGGTGCACTGGTATGCAATACATTGCCATGAATTTCTTGAGCTATTAAGAAGGGAAAAGGAATTTCTCACATTTTCACTGTGGCATCTACTGCTTGGTTTTCTTCATGCATCTATCTGCTTGTGGTTGCTTGTCAGGCAGAGGAATGAATAGTCACCATGAGCACTTTACATCTGCAAGAAGACAGGGAAATACATCTCTTGCCTGTTGCATTTAACTGCTTAGGCCAGTAATATTAGCCTCCTGTAAAATAGTCTTCACCCTTTGTCTCAGACTTGCCAGGTGATAACTCCCACTGTAAATGCCGCAGCAGATGCAAAGTTTTCTCATCCAGCTTAAACCTCTCCAGTAGCTTCTCTGCCATGAACAGCTACCTCATGAACTTTTGTTATTTGCCTATTCATTAAAAATTGATAGGATCAAAGAAAGAACATTTTAAAGAAATTCATGGAAATTATTACCATAAAACAAACAAATAAAAATAAACTACAGGAAATGGCATGTATGTCATGGAAAATGCAAAAAGGATTTAATTTTGTGATTATATTTTAGAAATGGGAGGAATTCCGCTTCTGTAGGGAAGTTGAGATTAGGTTAAATGCAGTTTTGAATTTCAGAGTCCTAATAATTCTTTTCATTCAACTCTTGGTTGGTAGAAATGGGGAATCATAAAATCCTAGAAATATTTAACCAGAGTATTAAAAAAGTTTTATGATGACAGTCTGTCTTCATAATGGAGGGGGTGAATCCCCATCGCATTACCAATTGGGTGATTAAAATATGAAAGTACTCTGAATGCATTGTGAATACTTGATGCCTGTGATGAATGCAGGACACTTTCCTGTTTTAGGTATTTTTTTTCAAAAGAGGCTTGGAAGACAATAAATCCACTTCTTTCTTTTTTTTTTTTTCTTTTTTATGAGAAGCAAGCAGTTTCACTAATATGAGGGAATAAGGGAACTAATTTTTGCAGTGGCACAGTTTTATTTATTTATTTATTATTTCAATTCAGAGTCAAAATCTTCATTAACTGAACATGGTGAATGAGGGCAGTGGTTTTGATGGGATTGGGGATGAACAGAGAAAGAATGCCTGTCTAAAGAAGGAACCTTACTTACTTCTAAAAGAACCTTATTCCTGATCTAAAGCAAAGTTGTTTCCTTTCAGTAGGAATTTTGTCTACTTCGGTAAAGGAAAGAGGGATGTGATAGTAAAAGGAAAGAGGGAAGGAAAGCCAGACAGCTGGGTTGTACTTCAATGAAGCAAGTTCACTTGAGTCTGGAGCTAGAAATAGAGAAATACTGCTGTCAGTAACTGAGGAAAGGGTGGTTGTGCCTCTTGGTTGTTCTCCAATGGTGTATGTATTTAAAAATTGAGGTTTCCTGTGACATCTTTTCTGGATTATGTTTTTGGGAAGAATGGGTTGCCTCCTTTGAGGGAACAACTTGCTTTTTACTAAACTTGCATTTTACTAAAAGCATGCTTTGGGAATTTTGCATAGTATGAGTAAAGCAGTTGCTAAATTTTTTTTCTCTTGAAGAGGTATATCAAATGGATATTTTCTCAGTAATGGCATCATTTCTGTCTGAGCTATCTTTCATTTTACTTCTCAGAATACATTAGGGATTGGAAAGAAATGTGTCCATTAGTAGTACAGACCTGTAGCTTTTCAATAGTGTTCGTTTATATGTACCTAGTATCTGTTTGCAAGGCTTTTATACTTGTAGGCTCTTTGTTTTCTGTATCCTCCATGATACAAAAAATAAATTCATGCAACAAGATCCATTATGATAGGAAGTTCTGATAGCAATGTGAATGTGTAAAATATATCAGTATGTGCCCAAGTCATTACAATATGTCTATGTGTAGCTGGGAGAATTCTGTTCATTTGAATTAATCATGGGTTTTCCAGGAGCAGCTGGAACAAACAGCTCCCTCTACTTGGGCATGCAAAGCTGAAAAAGCATTGGATGCACAGTGGGAGAGAACAGTCCAACCAGCATCTTCCTCTGTTGCATATCAAGACTGTTTAGAGGCAGAATAGGTCAAAGATATGGGGTGGGGGGCAGAAATTGTTATTTGTCAAGGAAGTGTGATGGCTGCTAACTTGTGACAGAGGTTTTTAGTGGTACCATTATTACTATAGCTGTCAGGTGCCTGGCACAATTGGTAGGATGAATTTTAAAAAATCAGCTTTCCTTCACCAGTTTTCTCTGGACTTTAGGAAGTGTTTGAACCTGAAATAGGGTTAATAAAATGATCATCTTTGTGTTGCAATGAGTTTCAGAAAGGATGTGAATGATTTCAGGTATGGATTTTCTGATGTGATACACTACAGTAAATTGTTGTATTTTTACATGATGGGAAGAAACACTAAGAGGTCTTAGTTACATTTCAAAGATACTGTAAGATGCAACGAGTAGATTTGAAAAAGAATTTCAAAAAAATATTCCTTTGGTGGATGTTGTGCAGAACACAAGCACACAGAACAAAATATTCATTGTCTTAGATCCTATGAGGCTACTCAGCTATCAGTCAGAAAAAAAATAGTTTAGTTTTTATTTATATTTACCATTTTTAGTCATGATTTGGGGATTTTGGATTTTCAGGGAAAAATAAAAAGTGAGACACACGTGAGAGAAACAGACGTGCAGCTGCCAAAGTGAGTGCAGGAGTGGGAGGAGGTGCTCCAGGCACTGAAGCAGAGATTCCCCTGCAGCCCCTTGTGCAGACCATGGTGAAGCAGCTGTGCCCCTGCAGCCCATGGAGGGCCATGGTGGAGCAGAGATCCACCTGCAGCCCATGCAGGACCTCAAGCTGGAGCAGGTGGATGCTTGAAGGAGGCTGTGACCCTGCGGGAAGCCCGCACTGGAGCACGCTCCTGGCAGGACCTCTGGGCCTATGGAGAGAGGAGCCCATACTGGAGCAGGTTTCTTGGTAGGACTTGTGACCCCAGGGGGATCCATGCTGAAAGTTCTTGAAAGTTCTTGAAGGACTGCACCCCATGGAAGGGACTAATGCTGGAGCAGGGCAAGAGTGGAAGGAGTCCTCCCCGTGAGGAGGAAGGAGGAAGGCAAAGTGTGATGAACTTACTGCAGTCCCTATTCCCCATCTCCCTGTGCTGCTGAGGAGGAGAAGGTAGAGAGATTGTGAGTAAAGCTGAACCCAGAAAAAGGGAGTTATTTGGAAAGGTGTTTTAAGAGATGTGTTTTATTTCTCATTATCCTCCTCTGTTTTGATTGTTAGTAAATTAAATTAATTTCACCAAGTTGACTCTTTTTTTGCCTGTGATGGTGATTTTTGAGTGATCTCTCTAATCATCTCCTTATACATTAGGTGTCTGAAGAGCTGTTAAAATGAGATCTGACATTCTGAATTAAAACAAAACAAAACCACACACACATAAAAAACAACAAAAAAAAAAACCTCCAAAATACAAAACTAATCTTAAAAGAACAAATTGAATAAATTATCATATGTGAAACTAAATTAAGTCAGTTCCACAAACTTGCTCTTTACTAAAAGCATGCTTTGGGGAATTTTGCATAACTTGAGCAAAACAGTTGCTAAAAACTTTTTTGACTGGAAGGGTTATATAAAATGGATATTTTCTCAGTAATTGCACTATTTCCGTCTGGGCTATCTTTCATTTTACCTTTAAGAATACATAAATTGGAAAGTAAACATCCCTATTAATAACACAGACCTGCAAATTTTCAGTTGGAAACTTCTCTATCAGAATATTTTATGTATTACATCTTCACAGAAATCCATAAGTGAATAAAATTGATAAAAGCTTTCCTTGTAAATGTTTTGGTATGTTTTTAATGACAGTTTATAGTTGTAACATAAAACAAATAAAAATGAAACATTTTTAACCTTGTCAAATAAAAACATTACAATGTGGCATTTCTCTGTCTATTGAGGAAAGCAGCCCGCGTCCCAACCCTCCAACCTTTGACTTAATTAAAAAACACAGAACCAACAAACTTCAGACGTTACATATATTTAAATTTTCTGCAAGTATTATACTATGATATTTTAATTTTTTTTTTTAAGTTTGACATCAGTCTATTGATAATTGTTGCTGCTCACTTCCAGTCTTTATTTGGAAATTCCATTTTTTGAATATCCATCAAGGCAGTGTTGGACTGCTGGGCCCATTTATTTGTTCATCTGTGGAATCTAAATTTCTGGGAGCTGTAAGTATTGGAGAGAGATGCTGAAAGTAATACTGACAGAAAGTAGAACACAATATTGGTAGGAGTACTAGTGGAGGAGAGCAAAAGCTTATGCTGTTTTTAAGACTGGGCACTGGACTGTGGAGAGAGAGGAGAGGAAATAGGAAGCTTGAAGTAGTTGTTTAGAAGACTGTAGAGGTAAAAGGTGAGAAAGTGTAGAGAGGTAAGGGATCAATTGAACACTTAAAGAACCAACCAAACATCCTAACAGTTTAAGTGGTTTTTAGAGAAAAGGATATGGAACAAACTAATTTCATCAATAAAAGTAATATATTCTGGAAAAAAAAAAAGGTCAAAGACTGAAGGAATCTAAAGCATTTGTCATCAATATAACTAAATTCTGTAAGTAATGGCTTTCAGAACAATGAGATTTTTAGTAAATGTTCATTTATTGAATTAATTTTATTTATAATTTTACTTTTGCAATAAAAAAATGAAAATAAGACATTTTGAAAAGAACTGAAATCTAAAAAACTCAAGTATTTCAGGAGGCTATAGAATTTTTATGTGTTGGTTTATCACCACTGACAATAGAAAGGTCAATGCTTGTAGCTTAGGTTAGGTCATTATCTGGTGAAGAATCATAGATAAGGAAAAAATCCAACTGAGAGTATTTTGTACTGAACCAAAACAGATGCCTTGCTTTGTATATTTTATTAGTAACCTGGAAAAATCATGCTGCAAACAAAGTCTTTCTTTCCTAACCATACTTCTGGTTTTTTTTCCTGTCAACTGCTGTAGTGGGTTGACCCTGGGTGGACACCAGACACCCACGAAAGCCTCTCTGTCACTCCCCTCTGCAACTGGACAGGGCAGAGAAAATACAGCAAAAGGTTCGTGGGTTGAGATAAGGACAGGGAGAGATCACTCACTAAATTCTGTCATGGGCAAAACAGACTCTACTTGGGAAGATTAATTTATTACTAACAGAATCAGAGCAGGATAATAGGAAGTAAAATAAATCTAACAAACACTTTTCCCCCACCACTCCCTCCTTCCCAACTCTACCTGCTGCCCTGGAGCAGTGCAGGGAGACAGGGAATAGGGGTTATGGTCAGTGCATCACATGTTGTTCCTGACACTATTCAGGGAGAAGAGTCTTTCCCCTGCTCCAGTGTGGGGTCCCTCCCACAGGAGACAGTTCTCCATGAAATTCTCCAATATAAGTCCATCCCACAGGCAACAGATCACAAACTGATGCAAACAGGTCACTTTCCACAGGTGCAGTCCTTCAGGTATAGGCTGCTCCAACGTGGGTCCCCCAGAGGGTCACAAGTCCTATCAAAGAAAATCTGCTCCAGTGAACTCCTCTCTCCACAGGTCTGCAGGTCCCTGCCAGGACCCTTGTGCAGCACAGGGCTCCCACAAGGTCACAGCCTCCTCTCAGGCATTCACCTGCTTCGGAGTGGGGCTCCTCCACAAGCTGCAGGTGGATCTCTGTGTCCCTGATCCTCCATGGCCTGCAGGGGCACAGCTGCCTCACCATGGGCTGCATCATGGGCTCCAGGGAATCTCAGCGCCAGCACCCAGAGCACCTCCTCCTGCTCCTTCTTCACTGATCTTGGTGTCTGCAGGGTTGCTCCTCTCACATGTTCTCTCTCACCCTGCTCTTCGCTGGCTGCAGTTACATCTGTGCAATGGCTTTTTTTTTTTTTTTTTTTTTTTTTTTTTTTTTTTTTTTTTTTTTTTTTTGTGTTTTTGTTTCTTTTTTNTTCCTTCTTAAATCTATTATCATGGAGGTTTTGCTGCTGTTTCTGATTGGCCCAGCCTTGGCCAGCGGCACGTCCATCTTATAGCTGCCTGACAGTGGCTTTGCTGGACATGGAGCAAGCTTCCAGCAGCTGCCCATGGAGGCCACCCCTGTACCCGACCCCACCCCTCCACTAACAAAACCTGGCCTCAGAAACCTAATACAGTTAATAAACAAGGCTAATATTTATTTTCTATAGAAGCAGTTTGGTGTGGTGCAGTAGACCCTGGTCATTGTCCTTTCTGTGTTTCTGAAGAGCAGCTCAAATGATTTGTCTGAGATCACACAATAAACTGATAGCTCATATTTTGTTTCTTTTGTCTAGTAGTATTTTTAAGATGTACAGAAACACAGAACAATAGAGGATTCACATGTGTTTTTGCTGGGCACACAGATGTCCTAGTGACTGTATTTTGCCTTATGGTGTCCAAAGAATGAGTTATATTAGAAGTATATTGATTCACAAATTGCCTTTAGGAGGAGACACCATTGTAGAGTATAGATTATGCATATTTATCTATAGAACAAGAATAACAAGTTTATAATCTGCACTGGACTCCATTTGATTTTATTTTTTTCTATTTTACATAGAAAAGGAATCTCTGAGACAGCAGCAATGCATCTCTGAGCTAAATTGGTAAAACTAAAAGTCCTATTTTCTTATCTGGCACTTCTACCTGCTGAAACTCTGGGCAGAGCCTGTAATTGCAGATATGATTGCTGGTAGCAGAGTGAAAAGCATAGCTTTTGTTAACAAAGAGAAATTCAGCCTTGCTGTTGCAGTAGGAAAACTGTTTAAAGTCTTTATAAAACTCCCTCTTGCCTTTTTGCAAGTAATCACTAATGAGGGCCATGGCTTTTGACAGTCCATCTTAGATGGTGTAATTCCACAGGCTATTGATTTCTAAGCATTCAATAAGTAATTTTTAGAGAATGAATTGTGTGAAGATTTTTTTTCACTCTTACATATGGAATACTTCTGGTTTTGCAAGTTATAAATAGAAAAGCAATTTTTTTTTCACTGAAGAACTGGATATATTTTGTTTCTTGAATATATATTTTGAATATGTACCCAATAATATAAACTAAATTAAATTGAACAGGTGTTACACGTGTAAGTTTGCATGATCAATCCTGGAAAAGTGAAAACTGAAAAAAAACAGTTAAATACAGCAGGATTTAATATCCTAGTAATGATGAAATTGTATGAGATTTTCTGGTTAAAGAGTTCTTTATTTGGGGCCAGGGCTTTCAGTGGAATGAAGAATAAATGTATTCAAATTCAGTATTTAAAATACCTAAGTACTCTGTAAAGTAGTACTTTATACACAGTGATATGAATCTGTTGTTTTCTGCACCTCTACGGGTATAATTTCCGGAGTGGAAACATTTCTAAATCTAAACCTGTTTACTCAGAGAAATGTGGTATGGTTTCAAGTCATATGAATTTTCTATTTCAAACTACTTATTTTTTAGTCTTTTGTTCAGGGTATGGTTTAAGTACTGGTTTTACTAATTACTTAACAAGAAAGATGTAGGTAGCTAAATCTGTGTGTGAGTTCCCTTTTTCCCTGGCATTTTCTCTTTAACTCCCGGACATCATTACCATAAGCTAAAGGTTTTAATTTCTCTATTCTTGTTCAAATCAGCGGGTTTTTTCTTGTAAAAGAGGAACATTTTGGAGTCAGATGATTTAGATTCTCTAGGTTTTTATTTCTATTTACACTATTTTAAGATCTGTAATGTCTCAAAGACTGGATTTTTCTCTGTACTTTTGGGCTCTTCTTTAGTAATTTCTCTTTTAAGGGCAGGATGCTCTTCTTAACACTGAAAATTAGTCTGTACAAACTTGCTAAGGTGGATTTTTCCCCCCTTTTTTATTTTTTTTTTTTATTATGCAATAGGCACTCTAGTTTGCCATTTCATAAAGAAACATTTAAGATTATTAGTTATTTGAAATTCTGATAATTTTTGTGTGCCTTTTAATATTCTTATGCTGCAGTATTGCCCATCAGTATCACTGCTGTAACCTTGAGAAAGGTTTGGTTTCCTTATTTCTGCACTATTAACTAAGTAATTTATACATCAAGTGTTTTAGTCTGGACAACTCCCAAATATTTGAAATTTCCCCCCCTGAGTTCAGGCTTTGCACTTGCCAGCGGAGGAAGATTATGGAAAAAGTCCACCTGGATTCTGTTCAGTTCACCGATTACAGGATTTTGAGGTACACAAATGCTAAAATGGCTTTTGAAAGACTCAGGGAATTTTCAGTCAAATCTGTGTTGGAGTTGCTGCTGAAGGCAATCAACAAGCTTCTCACTCCATTTGTGATTTGATTTACCTGCACCTAAACAACAGCAATATAGGCCAAAAAAAATTTGATTTTTAGATTGCTAATTGGCCCTAAATACCTATGCATGCCTTTCACAAACTGGTAATTAGTAATAAATGGTATTTGCTTTAAATAATTCCTATTTTAAAAAGTTGCTATCTGAATTTAAAGCATTGATTATGCAGACAGAGCATTTGTAATGAAACAGAGATAGCTCCTGAATAGGATAAGTAGCAGGCTTTTTATCTGGGCTTTCTTAGAAAATAAATAAAAGATAAACTTATTGTCTTCTACTAAGCTTATTTCTTGCTATTTTCCATGATAATATTCAAAATATGGTCTTTGGTAGCTTGCTTTTGAGTGCTCATTTACTGACTTGCTAAGTGACATATATACTGACTTAGAGGGTAGAGAGTGTAGCTTATAAATGGCTGGCAGGAAAGAGAGCAAAATTTGTGGCAAACATTGCCTAGCAATCCATGAACAAAATAGACTAAGCTTATTACAGTCCAATCTTACTTCACAGGACTAGTATAAATTCAATCAGGGTGCTTCTCTTTTTCTGACCTGGAAAAGACAGCATTTTGAATAGCCAAAAAGATTGAGGACTAGTATCCTGTCTGTTCAGATGTAAACTGACCTAGACCTACCTTCTGAGCTAACAAACAATATGAAAACATTAGTATCTTCTCATTCCTGTTATTTTTCTTTCTCAGAATTGCTGTCATTGTCACTTCTAAATTCCCCAGAGGAGAGTAAGGAATGTGTCTGTTTAGACCTATCAACCTCATTTATTAGACATTAATTTATTTCTTGTAAATTACTTGACATTCTAATTCTCCAGCAATATAACTAAAGAAATGTGTGTATGGCTACAATCAAAGTAAAATGGAAAAGAAAAAAAAGAAAGAGAAAAAGAGCCAAATATTTGCCCACTGCCTATTCTAATGAGCTTAGTTCTATCAGAGTTTTATGGTAAAGCATCTGTTGATCAACCAAAGATGTGAAAATAAACTTGGATTTCTGATCAGCATGGTTGGAGTCCAGATTAGATAGTAACGCATAAGCAGATTATGTCACTCACAGAGTGAATGTGTTTGTTTTATCCATTAGGAGGAAATATCTGTCATGAAGTACTTGACAATATAACAAGATTAGCTGTAACAGAATTAAGCAAATATTTCTTTCTAAATCACCAATTCATAACTCTTTCTGTTGAGGAATCATGTTTGATAACATTTTGCCAGTTCAGTTTCCTATAGACAGGCTCACGTGTAGCGTACTGTTACCTTTCCAGCATAGAAAGAGAAATATCGATTAATTTAAAGCAACTGATAATTTTTCAGTATCCAACTTAATGTTACAACAGTGAATTTACTTATTCTAAATGAAGTTTAAGTATGGTGAAGTTACTTAATTTTAAATGATAACTCATTCTGTTAATTTAGTACCTGTGCATGACAGAATAGGTGGTGGAGGGGTGAGGTACAAAATAAGCTGCATTGCTTCCCTGTGGAATTATCTGCATGCCGCCTTCTATTATGCAGGATTCCAGCTACTTTAAAGGAGTGCTGTGAAGCCTAGTGATTCCTGTGACAGAAGGATGGACCAGCCCTTCCTCCTTAAAACTGTTGAGGCCTTTACAGTGACTGTAGGAGACTATTTGGAACACTTTTGGACAAAACATAGTTCAAAAGTAAATCACTAGCATCTTAAAAATTTGGTTTTGTTTCTGTTATTATTTTTATTTTATAACTGTATTTCATTCTGATTTTTAAGAATTATTATATTTATGCACTTTTCAACTTTTTATTACCAGCACCAGGAATGTAGACTGCATTTTCTTACAAGTCTCTCACTATCATTTTTTGAATGTAGTACCTACTGAATTCAAACTTTGAGTAATGGAACTGTTATATTATTGCTGTAAATAAACAACATTTCTTGTGTGATCCTTAATATTTATATTTCAATCGAATACATATAAAATGGGATTGGTTTGAATTAATTTATAATATTGTTTCATATGCTGGACTGAAATATGTGTGCAATTGCTCTTCTATTGATTATATAGACTGTTTTGTGTATATCTAGTTGAAGAAAAAAAATGTATCAGCTTAATCTGTGAAATCCTTCTTTTTCAGCACTACAAGTCATATATAATTTTAAGGCTTTCATTTGAATCTGTCTTATTACATATTTGTAAAAAGAGAGGGTATTATCTGTGTTGAGAACTATTTGGAAATTACCATAGTTTCCTAGTTTCCTCAAGGACTAGTTCTTCCTGACGCTTTGTCTTATTTTCCACTGCAACACTGAACTGAATAACTTCAAACTAGGAATAGATGACTATATAAAGAAAAAAATATACATTTTTCTTCTTTTTTTTTTTTTCTTTTAAATATAGACATCATTATCTTTGCAGGCTAAATACACTTTGTATTATTAAGTCTTTTAGTTAAAAAATAGTTATGTAGTTTTTCGTTGTGGAAATAATCACAATTCATTAAAATTAAGTCAATTGGAGTTTTATTTTTCTTCCCTGGGTGGTGTAAAATGAATGTGAATTTGAGGAAGTGAACTAAAGCAGGTGCTCAGAATTAGTGGAAAGATAGGATTGCTTTTTCCATTTCTCTCCAGATGCAGTAAGATTTTTATATCTTACACTTTTAGTGATGAGAACAGGGAAAGGATGCATTGATTACTTGTATCAGACTCTAGAAGCTGTGATGAAGTCAACACCCGGTCACATCTCACCAACATGGAGTTTCTCTTGTGGTTTACAGACTGTCAGGAGCCAGCCACCCCTTGCCACCTCACTGTGACATGGATTCGTGTAGCTCTGAGGAATTCTACCAGGCTGTTCACCATGCAGAGCAAACCTTCAGGAAGATGGAGAGCTACTTGAAGCAGCAGCAGCTCTGTGACGTTATCCTGATTGCTGGAGATCGCAAGATACCGGCACACAGGTAGGAGATAAGCATAAAATACTGAAATTACAAAAGTATTTTGGATATGAATATTTCTTAGAATGGTGTTTCCTGTTGCCCCTAATGCTTCTTCCCTCTTGCTTTGAACAGAAGTGTAAGTGGCTGAAAAATGTCAATTTGAAGGTTGGGGCTTTGAAGGTGAGGTGTTTTTTTGGACAGATTTCAAAAGTTGAAGTAGCACTCAAATAGCAAACTGGTGTTGAGTGTGACAAACAATTCTCCCTGCTGTGACATGTTTTTATGTGAAGAGAATGGACATTTCTGAAATGGGATGCTGTATAGCTACACTGAACACAGCATCATTTCTAGCTTAAGATCATGATAATCTGAAAAGTCTGTTATACACAGTCTCTCAGACACTTATAGTAGAATAGTGAACACTTTCTTCTCCTGACCTGTGCCTTTCAGTGAACTGAAAAAAAATCTTATTTAATGATAATTATTGGTATAAAAATTATAATTACATTGTAATTTCTAAAATTCTATAAAATTGTCTGGTATTAAAGCAGCCAGTATTTATGAAACTGTGCTTGGTTTTGGATAACAGTTAAATCTTAAAATAGTTATTCTTCATTGAATTTTGGTCTCAGCAATAGGCTTTCATTTAATGCATGAAAATAAAAGTTCAGTCCTAGAGTTTAGATTAAAATGCAGAGAATAGTGCAGAATTTCCAGCTAAGCAAGGATTTTTGCATCTGAACTCTACACAAAGCAAACCAAGAGTGATCTATTCCCTGCTTGTGTCCTGATTTCTCTGCTGAGATACTAAATTCAGAGCATGACTATGGTTCCCCAGCAGGAGGTCAGAAAAACAGCTAATGCATTTCTGAACTCATAAATTAACTTCCTGGTGCAGAGGAATACTATAAAGTCATCTTGGCAACTTGGACTGTACAAAGTTCCTTTTGCCCTAAGTGAATATAGACACAGAGACTATTCCTGTCAAACAAAGAAGCTAGATAGTCTATATTCCAACTCCCATAACTGTAAATAAAAGAAAAATGTGCAATATGCAAGACTGCAAAGCCGAAGTTATTGTCCAAATGCTAAGACGTAAAACCAGAGAGAAGCCTTCATTTAAATATTTAAATAATGAGGGTTTTTTTTAGTTTAATTCAGTTCCCTTACTATTTTTAATACAGCTATTCATATTTCGATGCCCACCTTTTAATAGTAAATTTAATTTCACATTTGTCATTTCCATTCTACAGTGTATATATAAATCCTTCATGAGCTGGAGAAATGCCCTAATAAGAAGACTGACCATTAAATAATAACTATAATCTTATTTATATTTTCTAATAAACCTTCAGACACCTTTACATTTAATTTTCTACGTCTCTGTGGTCTTCAGTCAAAAGTCCAAATCTCAAATTACTGGAAAAGTTGTTTTTAATAGTGTTTATTCGATGTTGTTTTAGGCAGGTGTGTCTGGAAAAGCACAGAGAGCTGCTGTGTTCATTACAATCCTAGAAATTACAAATTCAACTCTCCCTGCTCAAAGTAGGGTCAACTTTAAGGTTAGATCATTGAGGTCATACCAAGTTAGTTTTTAAATATCATCTCTTGTGGAGGTTCCTCTCTTGTAAGCCTTTTCCAGTTTTTATTATCCTTACTGTTTTTAATGATCCAGCATGTGTCTTCCAGGTAAATTTGCTCCATGATCTTGGTGAGGCTAACCCGTCTATAGGTGCCTACATCTTTCTTCTTAAGGATGGACATGGAAATTGACTTTTCCAGTCTTTAGAAACCTCCTGCAGTTATCGTGATCCATTGCAGATAAGATAGAGTGGCCTTTCAGTGACATTGCAGAGCGTCCTCCAATATTATACCTTGAACTTATCCTCAAAACAGACCATGCTAAAAAAAAACTAAAAAATGACTGAACCAAATAAATTTTTTTGAGCAGTATACAACAGCTTTCAGAAGAGTTCCATTTGCTTCCAAGGTGTTTACAGAAACCGTTCTTTACTATCAAATCCCTTGCTGACTTCATCTGTACCTGACATTTGGGATTCTCTAATTTCATTTTTGTATGTCAGGACAATGTCTCCATACTTCCCCCACATCATTCATCTATGCTTTTATTCTCCATGTACTCTCTTTTTTATGTTTGACTTTTATCAAGAGGCACTTCTGAAGTCCAGGCTTGTAATTGCTGTTCATCTTACTAACTTCTCTTAGGATCCATTGTCTTACATTTTGTTGTCTCATGGTCACTGTAGCCAAGTTAGCCAACATATTTCACAGGTCCTTTTTTTTTTCACGCCCAGACCTGCCAGGAGGAGATGCAGTAAAGTGTCTCCTCTAATTAAAGTTTTTTGCAATTTAGGCCAGATAATACAAACTTTTCATTACTGAGAACATCTGAAACCCTGCCTGCAGAGGACAATGCATGATCAGTATTTGTGGAGTTTTTAAATGATAGGTAGGAGTTTGGTAGAGCATCTTCTGTATAAGTTTATAAAATCTGATCCTAGATAAAATTAATCCTGTTTTAAAATCCAATTAAACCTAAAAATATTGTGACAACATAAGAGATATAATGAGATGTAGTGCTGTGTTTCAGTGTATACAGTAGAGGAGATAGAGGCACTTACTGTATTTACAATTAAGTTTTTGAGAGACAGTGAAAGAATTACAAAAAGAGGACAAATTAAAGAAGGCAAAGAATGTAAACTCAAAAGGCATAGCCCTCAGGGTAAAGAGAGGATGTCACTTAGTGTAGATTATTCATGCCACTTATATCTATGTGTTATATAAATAATTAAAATCAAAGAAAGATATTTTTGAGTAGACAAAAAAGTACTTTCTTTTTTCAGGGTTAATCAATTATCTTCCAAATTCCATCTGCCTCTCTATTTTGCTTCTTCAGGGTTGTTAGTATTAGTATTAGTATTAAATTGTTCTTGAAAATAATTGCCACAGTAATCAGGAAAGATAATGACTACCTGTAGTAGTCCAAAAGAGTTGATCTGTCTCACAGCTTGTTCCTTTGCCATATTTTATTCAGAAAAGATGTCAGTCTCCATTGTACTGTCAAAATTGTTCTGGAAGTGACAACTAGTGTCTACCTTTTTTTTGCCCTGAAAATATTTCAAGTGCATGCATAGATATGCCTTAGAATATGTTCTGCAAGCCAGAAAATTTATGAAATTGCGGAGCCTTCTGTGTGCGTACAGTAAATGTTTGACTGCTGCAAGAAGAGCTGTGGTTCAGCTATCAGCACAGAGCTACCCATAGAGCTTTACTGTCAGTAGATAGCTGATGTCCCCTAAAGAGCAACTAATTGCATTTAAAAGCAATGATAGATTCATAGAATGATTTGGGTTGGAAGGGACTGTAAAGATAATCTCGTTCCAGTCCCCCTGCCATGGGCAGGAACATCTTCCATTAGACCAGGTTGCTCAAAGCCCCATCCAACCTGGCCTGGAACACCTCCAGGATGGGGCATTCACAGCTTCTCTGGGCGATCTGTTCCTGTGCCTCACCACCCTCACAGTAATGAATTTCTTCCTAATATCTACTTTAAACCTACTCTCTTTCACTTTGAAGCCATATCCTCTTGTCCTGCCACTACATGACCATGTAAAGAGTCCCTCTCCCCCTTTCTTGTAGGCTCCTTCAGGTACTGGAAGGTTGCAATTAGGTCACCCTTAAGTCTTTTTTAGGCTGAAAAAAAGAAATTCTCTCAAGTCGTCCTTGTAGGAGAGGTGCTCCATCCCTCTAATCATCTTGTTGGCCCTGGTCTCTCTCTAACAGGTTGATGTCCTTCCTCTGCTGTGAATTATTCCACTATTCATTGAAAATGAAGTTTTATTTCTTTCATAATTCAGAGCTTAAAACTGCATCTTTTTAAAATAAATAATGCTTATGAATGCATATATATGAGTCTATATATATATATATGCATACTTTCATAATGCTATCTGTCAGAAAGGAAATAAAAATGAAAATTTCATGTGGAAAAATTCTAAATATTGCCATTTTCCCCCATAATGTTTGTATATGAAAGCTGTTCTTATGCAGTACTTCAGGTGGGATTTCACCAGAACTGAGGGGCAGAATCCCCTCCCTCACCCTGCTGGTTGCTATTGTTTTGATGCAGCCCAGGACATGTTTGGCTTTTTGGGGTGCAAGTGCATATTGCTGGGTCATGTCCAGCCTCCTGTACACCAGCATCACCAAGTCCATCCCAGCAGGGCTACTCTGTATCCATTCATCCCCCAGCCTGTGTTGATACCAGAGGTTGCACCAACCCAGGTGCAGCGCCTTGCACTTTGTCTTGTTAAACCTCATGAGATTCCTGTGGACCAAGTTTTTGAGAATATTCAGCTCCTACGTGTACTAGCATAATATACATGGAGAAAATCCGTGTCTTGCCTATGAGTTTTCAGTCAAAGTAACATCTGATATTCTACTCAGTTGGCAGTAAAATATTGTAAGAGTTTTCTTAAAGGTTTTAAGTGTTCAAGGTTTGTTTTCTCCTTTTAATTAATAAATGCACCATCAGTGTTGAAGCAATTCTGTACCAAAGGTGTGTATGGAAAAGAAATATTCTACAATAAACTAAAATAAAATCTGATATCCTAGGGAAAAAGGTCATGACCCTAATCAGTCATATGGGTTACTTATAAAAGAAACCAGAAATATATCAGGCTGAAATTAGAAGTGAAGGTAAGGAAGTCCCTTAATCTGGAGAAAATCTTTCTGGGTTCACAAACTCATTTTAAACTATGAGTTACCTCCTATAAGTCTCAAGGATAAAAGAGTTTATTATATATTCTCACTACCAGATCAGTAGTTTAAACAGGTGACATCCTCAGACACCTGACCTTTCTTGATTAATAGGTCAACATGCCTTTAAACCAAGATTTAGGTCTGTTTGGAGCCTTCTGATCTACAAAAAGCAGCAGATCATTACAAATTAATTGATCTCTTTGATTTCTCACTTTTGATCTTCTGTCTCAACCCTGGAACACAGTAAAGATTTACAAAAGGTGTCACCTTTCAGAATTAAATGTAATTAGCAAGTGCCTCTTACTTCAGTTCAACTTGTGAAGCACTTTCCAAGGTAAAAGTTAGAGTCTTGAAATCAGTTAACTTTTTGTGGTTATAGTAAGTTGATGAAATACCTGATTCAGTATTTCTGTTAACAATTGATTAACATAAGACACTGAAAAAAACCCCAATCCTCTTTCTTTATCACTCTGTTCAAAAGCTTGTCTTGCTTCTGTAGGTGAGCTGCTATATCACAGAACCTTTCTGCTTATTTAAGCCATCTTCTTTGATAGGTGGTGCAAACCAGTTGGGATAAATCTCTAAGAAAAATGGGTGATGCTGAGGACCTGGCATCTCTGACATCTGTGTTACTTCTTTTTCTTTTTTTTCTTACTTTGCACTGGATCTTGTGTGTTCCTGTAGACTGAATGCTCCTTTGCAGTTGAAATCCATTAGATAACTTCTTTGACTTTCCTGACCCAAACTGTGGAAAATCACATATTTTTATAGAAGTCTGTGAAAGAGATGTAATCCTTCTGTTATTTATTTTGTTCTCCCTCTGTTGTTTTTTGTTTGTTTGTTTTATATTTGGCAATATATCCACAGTAAGATTATATAATAAATAACAGCTGAACATAAATTATGTAAATTGAAAATACAAGATAGTACTGTTTGAACATATTTCCATTGATCATTAACTAGTGTATTAAAATTTCTGCTCATTCATTTGTCCATTGCTTTTGATGCAGTAAAGGGTTTTGGCCTTGCTTTTAGCAAGTGACCAAGCTGAATATCGATAGCTGAATTTAAATGATGGCTAGTAAATCTGAAGCAACAGCTAATGCAAAATGGTCTCAAATGAAAATCTCAATTGTATACATAAATTGCAGCTCTGCTATCGGTGAGACTTTTTATCTCATAGAACATCATCGGTGTTTCAGGCTTTTTTCCTTTTCTGTGATTTTTGTGATGCTTTTATTAAAGCATCTATTAACAATAAAGTCACTTATTTATAAGTGGTCAGAAAAAGTGTTAGAAGAAGATTTACAAAGATAACAAATAAGATACAAATAAGTTGAAATAAACAAACATAGAAGTAAATGTTCCTCAGTGATGAAAAAATAATAAACTAGGAGTTTCTGGTGGCAACACCAAAGTATATTTCTAAGTTCATCTTTTTGTAGTCATCTATTGTTTTTTAGTAATTACATAAATATAAATGGGAACTGTTTATTAATTAGGATGTTTGTTTCTAAAATTCATGATTGCTAAAGTTGAGCACAACATGAAAAATGATAAAACTACTACACCTATTTAGTCATTTCCCATCATTAGAGGCAAAGATCATATATCTGTCTTCAAGCTGCTGTACTTGCTGGTAAAATATAGTAGCTTAAAGCACTGTAAAATTATGAAGCCAATTCAAGCTGTCATATTTTACATAGCTATTGGGATGAGCTAAGAGAGCAAAGGCAATCAATTACCATGCTGGCTGATAAGAATTAACTTGTTTATCTTCAATTTTTTTTAAATAATAATTTAACTTGAACAAACTAGTTAACAATATACAAAAGGCTAAATGTTTTTCTCTTCATTTCCAAGTTCTCCAGTTGTGATTGTTGTGTCTTTTATAAATGTGTTTGTATATCATGTTTTCTAATTAGTCCAGAAGTGTGACCATCTTCATTAAAACACATGGTACACTATTTATAGATGCACCACATTTCTGTCTCAAGATCATCTGTGACTATTCAGTCCTAACAAGATCAAAATTTCACTGTAGATGGTATTTGGAAGAACACCTTAACTTAAAGTCCCAGTAATTACAATCATATCTGATACTTGCTGTGGTATTGATTTATCTAGATTAGGTCCCTAAACAAGAAGCCATGCACATTATGTAGGTATTTTCAAATCATTTTCCTTGGACATGTTTATTAACACAAACATTGTATTACAATGATTTTATTATATATTTTTAGTGAGTACCATGTTAAGCTACTAACAGTTTATTGGAAGGTTTATAGATTGTCTGAAGTCATATGCTATTACTAAAGTTTATAACAAAGAAGCCTTTAAGAACAAAGAAGAGTATCTCTGGAGTATGAAATGCATGTCATTAATAAGTTGTCTTTGATACTGAGAGACTATCTTGTTAACAGTTGGGACATCTGCATGATTGGAAGATTATCAGAAAGACTGAGTGCTAATTTTTGTGTCTGTTTTATATTCATATGCTAAAGTGCCACTTGGTTCATATCCCAGGAGGCAAAACCAAATTAGAATTAAATGTCATGCTGTGTTTTGCTATGTGCATTAATAATACATTGCTCCTAATAATTTTTAATTATTATGAAAATACATTTTAAAAGAAATTAATATATACAAGGAGTTTCTAATACATATATCCAAGCAAATTACGCCAGTTTCTAACTTTTTTGCAGGCTTGTCCTCAGTTCTGTCTCTGACTACTTTGCTGCCATGTTTACAAGTGATGTTTGTGAAGCCAAGCAAGAAGAGATCAAAATGGAAGGCATAGACCCCAATGCACTGTGGGATCTTGTTCAGTTTGCGTATACAGGTATTGTGGTGCATACATTATGTACTTCCTATAGAGGCAGATGTTGATATTTTTGTTTGCTACATTCCAATTAATTGTATTTTTGTTTAAATATTTTTCTTTTTAATCTTAATCATCCAAAGTGTTTATTTACCATTTCTAGGGCTGAATTGAGATTGTTATATCTTATCTCCCAACTATTAAATATTTCAGACTTGGCAGATTCAATAAGACAGTCAAGAGAATGATATCTTTTTCTTGGTTTTCAAATACTTATAGAGTGCCTCATACTCACGTAGTTCAAATTACATAAGATGACTGAAGGAACAGTTGTATTCTTGAATAGCCCGCTGTTGCTGTCTTAATCCAATCTAAGTTTAAATAATTGCATAAATCTTTAAAAATTTGAAAGATTTGAATAAAAAAAATTGAATTTTGAATAAGAAAATGTTTTAAAATGTCTTAATTTGAGCTGGATGTTGTCACTTCCATTTCTTTTCATAGGCTGGTATTCTTTTGAAGTGTAAACTTATGAATAACTCATAATTCAGAGTTAATAACTCAAACCTGTCTTCAGAATAGTTTTTGCATTGTAATGCATTATAGATTTGGGCTTTATCTTTCTTAAACAACTTGTTGTGCACAATGTAACTGAAGTGCATTAACATGAAAGAAAGAATACTAATGTTATAAAATAATTAAAAGACAGGAAATACCAATAAGAAGATTTGTCTTCCATTGCCTTGAATCATGTAAGTATAAAATATATGCTGTTTTCTATTTGTTTCCTCAAAGACATTCTTATGTTGTTTAACCATATTTTATCATGATGATTCTATTATATATTTGATTTAGCTTCAATTTTAAATGGCTACCCAAAACCCTGCAGTTTTAATCATCCCTAAATGCACATATAATAATTTAATCATGAGTTGCTGTTTGCTTTGATATATTTAATTAGGATATGTGCTGGGGTTTTTATGACATAATAGCTCTACCATCTTAATAGAAAACAGAAACAGCAAATAAACATAATTTAAGATAAAAATGCTCTTTTTGGGAATAATGTTTGAGAGATACATGTTCTAAGAATATAAGACCATGATTTATGTAGTACTCTACCTGTTCATAGGGTAGTGCCTACTCCTGTCAGCTGTGGCTTTGCCACTCAGGAATGTGCATCATCCAGAGGGTTTCAAGCTAGGGATCCATGAAATGAAGTAGTTGTTATGAAGCATAAGAAGGATACAATCTAATTCCTTGGAGAATGAATGGTGCAGAAATGCTGGGGAAAAATCAAGAATACCTTGGCACAGAATAGCAAAAAACACTACTGGTAATGTTAAATCACTCTGTAAGAGAAAGGGAAAAGGAAGAGGAGGTAAGAGAAAAATGAGGGACAATGTTGTTCCCTTGAGACAAAACTGTGGAAATACTCAAGTCCTGTATGGTTCTTTTGCCTCAGTTTTCACTAAAATATCACATGGAAACATACATCAGAGTTGTTATTGACACCAAAAGATGGCGTGTAAGTGTAGATTAAGGAAAGACAGAGATTCAGAAGAAAGGGGGAAAAAAAGGTAAACATTTTTAATATGAATGAAGCTATCTAAGAACTTTATGGATATCCCTGAGAACTTTGGAGACTGGATGAAGCAATGAAAAAGTAGAAAAAGCAAACTTCGGCAATATAAAAAAGTTTGAGATTTTCAGCTGCCTTATGCTCCTTGATTTTTCTATGCCATGTGATGCACTCTATTCATTATATGAGGTTGTCACAAATGGATGTGGGAGTTTAGATGAACCCTGCTTCCTACCCAGGCCTCTGGCAGCAAACAGTAACCTTATTGAGGTGGCCAGCACCCCAAAGCCCACTCTCGTTTGTAAGTTCTTTAATAATGACTGATTCTGTCTATTATAAAGTAAATCATTTATTAATAGATGAGAAAACTAACAGACCTGACTTAAAGCAGACCAATACTACACAGGAATAAAGACTACTTAGTAGATTAACATACAGTGCACGATAAGGTACTTACAGCCAGCGAAGAAATAGTATAAGCTTAGGATTCATTGTATCTTACCATCCAATTGCTGGTGGGGCACACATCAAAATCCTTTCCCTCAATCTCCAGAGAAGTAACCACAAAACCTGCATCCAGGCTCCAGGGAGAAGTTCAAACACTTTCAGGGTGTAAGAGGCTTCTGCCTCAGTGGTAATTTGTGTATCTTTTATAGTGTAAAAACTGTGATTCTTAAGTTAGTCATTTTCTTTTATCTCTTCCCACATCCTCTCTCCAGACTGGGATGTTTATTATTAGCTGAGGCTTGAGCACCACTGGCATCAGAGGTGACCCCTGCTCGACCTTTGAACCCTTGGGTTATCACTTTAGGCACCAGTTATCTGTTGCATTCATGGGGGGGGGGGATGTCCACAGAGGTGTAAAACTTGAAAGTTTCTTTTTGGTGTAAGGTAAATAAGGGCCAGCCTTCTCAGATGGATGAAAAGGGAACTCCACGGTCAGTATAATTCCTATGTTTTCTAATTTGCTTCGTGTGAATTTGCATCTATAACATTCTTTCATTTAAACAGTCACACAAAGTCCATGCTACCTCAGAAATGGCAACATTATGTGCTATTGTAACATCACCTTGAAGAATTAGAAACTTAAAATGATACCCAAATCTCTAATACCTTCCACTTGCAGTGGTAATACACCATTATCCCTTTTTTCTAACTCATTACGGAGACTAAATAAGACTTTAAAAATGTCTTAATTTTAAACTTGCAAGTTTCACAAATACTGACAATAGAAGAGTGATGAAATTCAGGAAACGTGAGACAATTTTACATGCTAAGAGTGCATATATTGGATGCCATGGATCATTCTGTATTTCATTACTCTGTCTCGCGTTTCTCTTCCATCAGGTTCTTTGTCCTGACTGACTGATTTATGCTTATTTATTCTTAGCTTGTGTCCTCATCTCTTGAAGTTCATGTGGGATTATTTCTTTCTCTATTCCTTTTCTCTGCATCAGATGTCTTAGCAGACACCAGAATTTCCTAGCTACAATTATGCTAATAAATTAAACAGTGCTGGGGAAGTTTTGCAGGCACTGGAACACAACTGTCTCTGTTGATCCCAGCAGTTTTAGCCAAATCCACAGAGCAATCTCTCTAACAAATGGTGGTTATAGCTTGGATGCACAGCTCATCATTGATGTAGCCAACCTTGTACAGAGGGTAAGAACATTCAAAAGTGCTATGGAGAATTCAGTGATAACTCATATGAGTAATGAATTCCTAGAAAATAGTCCCAAACTTATTCAGTTTATTGAAATTAAATACAATATAGCCTTCTCAGTTAATCATTCTCCTTTACCTTGACCTTGCCAGAGCAAAACCTTATCTTTTTCCCTTCCATTTTGTTTCCATCATCTCTCATTATTTATCTAGCTTCACAGTTTTTTATCTCCTTTCTTGCACTTTGATTCCTTATTTACCACCAGTCTCACTCATGTCCCCTTTACATTTGAGTCAGTTCACTTTCCTTGTGCTGCATGGATGTGGACAAGTGGAACATTGAAAATTTGAGAAAATAGCCACTCTTCTGATACCCAGAAGCACAGCAGCCAACAGAAATTCCTTTTCAGACTTTTGATCTGTAATCTGGAGCATATGTCTGTCTAGACTTAGACAGAATATCTGGAGAATTTGGCTGCCAAATTCCAATTACTGAGTGTGCAATATGTGAAAAAGTTTTCAGCAGCTCATGTCTGTCACCAGTTTAGCTCTTTATTGTTTTACCTCAGGAACAGAAAACAATTTTGACAAATGGGCAATTATTCACTCCTATTTTCTTTTTCCTGTCATTACCTTCTTAGCTCAAGTATCTTTTGAAAAAAAAGTTCTGATATAGTTGCTGCTGTTATAGAGAAGATTTTCCCTGGGGACAGCTGAACATACCAGAAAAAATACAGCTGAACATGGACTTGTGTGCAAAAATGTAGAAGTTAAGAGTATTACAGTGCAAATATGTTTAGATGTGATCTAAAAGAGGGAAGCATTTCCATATTTTATTATCTGTAATTCAGTCAGGTTTCTATTTTTTAGAATCTAGTGAAATTATTTCATTTTTACTGTGAATCCTGCTTATTAAGTAGGAGTTTAAGAAGGAGAAAATATATGTATCTTTGAAAAGCATTATTGCAGATAAAGATATCCTAAGCTGATACCAGACCCTTCATCAATATAAACTGATACTGTTGCAAAATATGAGAATTAAAGTTCAGCAAAGGGGAGGTCTTGTGCATCAGACACTTAAGGAAAAATAGTTCTGGGATGCATCAGTCACAGCATTGCCAGCTGGGCAAGGAAGGGGAGTGTCTCGCTCTGCTCTGCACTGGGGTGGCCTCTCAAGTCCTGTGTGTGGGTTTGGGTGCCACAATATTAAGAAAGACATTAAATTATTAGGGAGTATCCAAAGGAGGGCAGTGTGAAGGACCTTGAGGAGAAGCCCTATGGGGAACAGCTGAAGTTACTGTGTTTGTTTAGCCTGGAGAAGAGGAGACTGAGGAGAGACCTCATTGCAGTTACAACTTCCTTGTGAGGGGAAGAGGAGGGGCAGGCACTGACCTCTTCCCTCTGGTGACCAGTGACAGAACTCAGTGAAATGGCTGGAAATTGCATCAACAGGGGGGTTAGGTTGGGTATTAGAAAAAGGTTCCTCACCGAAAGGGTGGTTGGGCACTGGAACAGGGTCACCTGGGAAGAGGTGACAGCACCAGGCCTGATAGAGTTCAAGAAGCATTTGGAAAATGCTCTTGGGCACATGATGTGACTCTTGGGGATGGTGCTGTGCAGGGTTTGGAGTTGAACTCAGTGATCCCTGAGGGGCCCTTCCAACTCAGCTTATTCTGTGATTCTGTAAGTAAATATATTTCTAAATAATTGGCAAGGTAGAATTACATGGTGACCAGCAGAGCATGAAGTCTTGTACAGCCTTGATTAGAGCAGCTCCTGAGTGAAGGCACCTGCCAATCTAAGAGTAGTAACATCAAGACGGAAAATCAGACAACCAAAGGTACTGACTTAAAGATAATAAAAGGTGTTGAAGTTTCTGTGAAGATTCAACATGTCTAATTATAGGATTATAAAGTTTTGTGATAGATGTACCTATAAAACAAATTTGATTAAAGCTGAAAAAATTGAGATGTATTAAAATATGTACTATAAACTCTGTGTTATTTCAGTCTTGGTGTTGTTTTGGAAGTGTTTTGGGGTGCATATATATATATATATTATATAAGGGTTTTTATTGTAAATAAAATTAATAAGGTAGTGACTACATATTGTTTTTATCTGAAATAAGTACAGTGTTTTCTAATGACATGAGCTACATTATAGTGTAATTACAACTTCTGTAGTTCAAATTATGTAGATATGTAATTTGATTAGAAAAATGCTCCATCAAAATTATGTGCTTCTTGTAGTATACATAGACTCAAAGGATAAATCAAAAGAGCTCTACCACTGGTTTTTGTAAAGGATATATTTGACCAGTAAAAAATATGCAACTTCATTAATCTGTCCACACTTTGCTGCATTTTGTTGGTTTATTGAAATAGACAAAGTATGTTTTGTCTGTGATATAGCAGAACTGTAACTTAATAGGAAACAAAACTTCCTCTTTTGCATATGTGCTCCTTGTGAGCCAACCGAGGAAATCTGAAGCCAAAACTAAGGTGCAATGGCCATGCAGAAAGTATGTTTCATTTTTCAAGCAGCAAGATGATTGACAACAAAAAAAATCTGTGATTGAGATCTTAGTGCCCTGGGATAGATGGATGTGTATTCTTTGATCTTTTAAGAATTGAATATAAGCAGTAATACCGAAGAGTGTTTCTTTATCTGATTTCTTAGGTAATGCTTCTTTCTTGATCTTAAAGCTTGAGTTTTCATTATTTTCAATTGTGCTTTAATAGTTCAGACAAGACTGAATCTGTAGATTCATATTCTGTTGTTTTGCTGCTATTGGTGACTCCAGGAGCCTTCCTTTGAAGTTACAACAGAGTTGTAAAGTTATAGATTTCCTATATTGAGAAATCTAATTAGCATCAGGATGTCTAATTAGCATACATTTCCAACAGTGATCAGAAGAGTAGGCTGGTGCTTTCATACCATTAATGAAACTGAAAAAGCAAAACCCATTTAAGTAACAGAGAACTAAAAATCCTTGATTTATTTTTACATATCTGAAAAAAATAGGGAATGGATCATACATGGAGGAGGTTCAAGCCCTGCTGTATAGCTTTTAATTAGATTTTATTTGGGAGATTCTTTAATTAAAGTACTGTCAAGTGTCTTTGTCAGTGTTATAGCTAATAAAACACACAGGAGAGACAGCAGGGATGTAGCAAGTAGGAACATGCTGTTAAGCACAAGGACCCTTAGGTTCCTGCAGCACAGAAACTATATTAATTAAATATCCCAGGGAGGTTTCTTTCTTGGTTTTGTTTTGGGGTTTGGTTTTGTTTGGGTTTTTTTTGGTTTTTTTTGTTTTTTTGGTTTTTTTTTTGTTTGTTTTTTTTTAATTGCTGAAACTCAGTTGTCTATATGAACAAACTATGAGAACAACTTTTAGCATACTTTTGGCTTGTGCCAATTAATAGTGTCAGAGTCCAGGGGTTATCACAGCCACAGGATTGTGCTACAACATGCTGTTTGAATGTGACTGCTATTGTTTTGAGGATGACAGAGTTTGGAGTAAAACTGAGGCCGTTGCAATCCTGTTGGCCTCAGTGCTAGATCAAAGTCCCAGACAAGCTTAATACAATGGATATAACATAAGGCTGTATGTATTTTATTAAAGACTTATGCTCAGACAAATAATCCCTGGATTTTAAGTACTGGTGACATGTTTACAGTGTTTCAGGCTACTCTTCTCAAGTAGATACTGATCACACTGAGAACTGGAGTTACCCTGATACTGTAAAGGTCTTTGCCTCTACCTCTGTGACATGTTGAGTTTGTTCAAGAGTTATTTGTTCTGTAGTATCATGTTAGAGACCCCTGTGAATGCGGACCGTGCCTAACTAGCACTTTTTGCAGGAGGCTATTACCTGCTGCTGTCCCACTATATTTTCTCTGCCATGCATTTGATGGTTGAATTTGCACTTTCAGATAGCAGGCCCTTAAATTTCCATTAATTTCGGATGGGAGATCATTTGTTCCAGGAACTCTGGGATGAGTGATAAAAGGACAAATTAAGGTAATTGAATTGATCTGAGAGACTTTGACTCCACTGTCTAATGGAGAGTACAGAAAAATGGTCATATCTCATACTAGATGCTCATAGACCTTGAATGAACTTAACTTCTGGATGTGGATGATCCCCTATGAAATTTTCTTCTAGAAGCAGATGCTTGACATGATACATGTACACTTTTCAGAAGTCAGCTGAGAGTTGCAAAGAGAGTTATCCAAAGAAGCCTTCTTTATCAGGGTTGCTCTGGTTTAGGAAGTAAGAAGTGGTAGCGATTGCATGATCTGTAGTCATCATTCAGATTATCTGTCCATGGATGTTCCACATTGACTACACTTCAGAGTTCATATTTACCTTTCCTCCAGTTACATTTCAGATTGACATCTTAATATATAGTGTTCCTCATAAAATTCTTTCTTATGCACCTGGGCTAAATTCTCACTTATACTGTCCATGTATACAATACAAGAATCTTTCGAAGTTCCTCAATGTAACTGTAGGACCAGACTGTCATCTTCTTTCCTCTGTGTCAGCCTGTTTGGAAACAAATACCTTCCTTCACTGAATATCTTTCTGATCCTAAAGCAAACTGGGCTTTCACATAATTCAGGTCTGTAGGAAATAATTTCAGAGGCCCATTTATCTTAAAGAACTGCAGAGACTGACTGCCCCTTCAATTTATTTTTTTTTTAATTTTATTTTTTTGAGCAAGCCATATTCTGATGACTTTCTTTCCATCTGGAGCAGATATTTTCCATTCCTGTCACTGAAGCACAAAGTCCTTGCTCATTTCTGGAGTTATACACTCAAATGCATTGTTATTCCTCCTTTTACCCTGGATACTTCATTAAGGGACAGAATTGGCAATTATTTATTAGGAACCAGCTGTTCTCTCATTCTTTTGGCTAAGTATATGAGAATTGCTTAGAAAAGAGCTCTGAACTGGATATCCATAAATTTTGAGTGTTCAGAATAATCTAGGATATTATGGAGAGATAGATACTGACTGTATTTCCTTGTACTGTGATGCAGTCTGCTACTCTGGAGGAGTCAATAAGAATAAATTCAGGGAGACATAGGGAAGTACTGAGTATGGAGGGGAACAGCTAGCTGGATGCGCTGCAGGGTGCATTTTTAAAGCTGTCCCTTGCTATGCTCAAAGTTCTTCATCTCCAAAGAGAGATTTAAACAAGTACTGAACATTAATACAGGACATTAATACAGGCTGGAAAGTGAGTGTTCCTTTGAATGGAGTGCCATCCCTTTGTGCCATCTGGTGCATGCCAGCCTGTTGCTCAAATGGCATCAGTAAAGTGATCAGACAGGCTGCTGGAGCATGGTCTGCCTCTTTAAAGTGTTTCTGGAGGTCCTACAGTGGAGCTGTGCACCGATATCCACTCTCCTGAGCTCAGCTGCCTAGCTGTGTATTCCCACTTCCGAAACAAAAGCAAATGAATCAGGAAAATTGCAATGGTAGTTTGTGAAAGACGTCCTCAGTTTTCAGGTGTTTGCTCCTGCTCCTACATTGTAAAACACCTTTACTCCCTCTCTGCTCTGTGCTCATCTGACATCAGCTGTGATGAAAGGTACCCTCAGAACAGGATGTGACTGGAGTACTCAACTTCTGCCAATAGTGCAATCCAGCCCAAAGCAAAGCAGATTTCATTAGGCTGTAAGGTGGACTCATAAGCAAAAATCTTTTCTTGGCAATTGATTTGTCCAGTTCTGTAACTTTTTGTTCTCTAAGTGTGGATTTGAACTGCTCTGTACTACCATAGCACAAGATGCCAAATCATTGCCTGAGAAGTTAAGAAGCTTATTCTGGCAGAGGTGAGTGTTCCTGCTTCTGAGCTAGCTTAGGATGTGGAGAGTAAAATACTGCTCCTTCAAACCTGAAAGCAGAGCTCCTTTGTCCTTGAGACGTTTTTTCCTTTTTTTTTTTTCCCCACCAGAGGCCAAAGGTTGACTATGTTCTGTGTAAGAGAAAGGCTGTATTTCTTGGAGATGTACTCAATATTTCATACAAGTCTTGTGGAATGAAACTTCTCCCCCTTCTCAAGATGAAGTTTACTTTTGTTTACAAACATAAATTCCTGGAGTGGCTTTTGATGTGTGCAGCATGATGAGCGGAACCTACAGTCTGGAAGCAAACATAAGTACTGAAGTCCATTGACTAAAACAATTAAGGGAAACTAAGGCCTTATAGGTGAAATGAGCTTTTGGGAATAATTCTTGTCATCTCCCAGCCTATTTTGTGCATGAATGCAAGACTTCTGCTGTTTGAAATTTAATTAGTAAGTGCTGTTTATATTTGTGTATTTTTTGAGGCAATTTTTATCTTTTTTTTTTCTTTATTTTAACCTGTGAGTTTTTATTCCTCTATTTATATACAAAACTAAGGTTAACATTTCCAAATACAATGCCTATATATTAGCTGAATTAATTGTGACATAGTTACTAACATAATAGTCATCTGTGAGAGTAAAAATTACTAATATTTAGCACATAATCCCAAGAATTACGTTTGTGTTTTGACAATTTTTCTATAACTAATGGAAAAATGTGTCTTCTATCTCAGAGTGCTAACATATCTTTCTTCAAAGTTTATAAAAAGTTTTAATGAAGATTAGGCTCACAGCTAAAATGATTTTTTGTTTTTAGTCCTGTTATTTGCATGTATATTTTACAGGTGACTAAGTTCAAGTATATAAAGTGAGCTAAGGCACGTGAATGGCATAAGGAGAAAATAACATTTTAATGTCCCTCTCTAAAAAGCTGATGTATATGAGTCAGTGGACAAATTTTCTTTAAAACCTGACATTTCAATTATACAACTGAGGTGTTTTGGTTTGTAGTTTTTGGGGGTTTTTTTTAGAGCAGGAGATGAAAAGGTAACATCACGGATTATTTTGGCTAATATAGTTTCCTGATCTTTAGCCAGATATTTGCAAGAAGTTTCCTTCTCGAGGGGATTTTAATTTGTTAATAGCATTTCCTTATTGCTCTTCAATGTTGCAATTTTCCATGCTATTTAAATAAAATGGACTTTGGCAGTACTGACAAAGGATCATGTGATTAGGCCAGTTTAGTCCACTAACTCAAAGATATAACATGATTAGGGTGTAAATAATTGTACAGTATTTTAAAAGAGTGAATCTATTTAATTTCTAAGAATTCTCATATTACTATAATGAAGACTTTTTCATTTTTGCAAGCTGCGTATTTATATGTCTCTGGAGTCATTTATGAAATTATTTTATATGTACATGCTTAAATGAAGGGAGGTTACAAGAAAGATGGAATATTTACAAGAGCACATAGTGACAGGACAAAGGCTTCAGGCTGAAGCAGAATAGGTCTAGATTAGATAATAAGAAGAAATTCTTTACTGTGAGGGTGGTGTGGTACTGGAACAGGTTGCCCAGAGCAGCTGTGGATGCCCCGTCCCTGGAAGTGTTCAAGGCCAGGCTGGGTAGAGGACAGTTGGTCTAGTGGGAGTTGTCACTGTCCATGGCAGGAGGGTTGGAAGCAGATGATCTTTATGTTCCCAACCCAAACCATTTTATGATTCTAAGTAAACAGTCAGCCACAGAATACCTTCTTCCACAAATACAACTCATGAATGCTGTCTGCAGCAAATAATTAATAGAAAATAAAAAATAGTTTGATCAGGAGAAACCTCTGCTAAGTGAATATATTGTGTCCTGTTTCCTTTTCTGAAATCATCACCTTTATGATACGTACAGAAGACGATACAACTTAGAATTTATCTTTTAAGGCATAGGTCAAAATCAAAACCTTAATATTACCTTTAGAAATCAGCTGGAGACTAAAAGACATTCTGCTACATCAAAGATACTTTTTATAGCATTGTTCATTGACTGCTATTCATGGATAGGCATAAGACGTGATTTTACGCTCTATGTCACTAGCAGGAGTTGACCATAACAGAGAGAACTGATCATCAGAATTGAACCCAGAGAGTGTTTCATCACCTGAAACCTGATGGCTCTGATGATTCCAGTGCTGTGTTTTGGAGCAGATGATCTGTATTCACATCAGCAAATATAAATATCAGTAGTGTCTCAGTAAGTCAAATGAAGATGCTCCTTTTGTTGCTGAAATCAAGAAGTAGCCATTCAGGGAGTGATTCATCTCATTCTGAAGTACATGACTAAAACAGAGCAGGTGAAAACTGCTCTAACACCTCCTGTTTCTCTCCATGGACTGTAAAAGGAGATCTTGGGTGGTTAGGTCAGGTGGCTACCTCAAAGTACCTAAGACTTGGAATGATTAAGATAAGCAATGGCAAAAAGGTCTGTTATAGCAATGTGAGTCATAGCACCTTTTTTTTAAACTTTTTCAACTCTTCAATGGAATCTGATGTTGTTTTAAAAAAGCAATTTCTTATTGTAGTCATAATCGTAGGCAATTAACCTACTGTGCATAATTGGAATAAATATTATCTTGATACCATTCACTGTCTTTATTTTTGAAAAAAATAGACCTAATAGAGAAGATCTGTTCCTGAAACTGATTAGCCTAGAGAAATAATTCCATTCAGGAGCATTTCAAAACTGCAATACAACTGATTAAGACACATGAAATAGAAAGGTTAAAGATAAATACCTGATTACAAGGAATTAGTTTTAGCCTTTGTTTCTAATTCCTTGACACTTCCCATTATTTCCCTTGTACACACTTATAGTGCTCTTAGGAATGTTGAGGAGTCTTACTATGAATGGATAAGTGTGTAATTACCAAACAGAAAAAGATTACTGTGCACGTGAGATAAAATGATATTATGATGTGTTACAAATTTAGGTTATAATTCATTGCTTATGCACAGAGCAAATGATCTGTACCTACTGAGTGGTCCCACCATAGGTCCAGTCTGTTGGTCAGTAGCTGTGGGAGGCTATTCCTGTGATACTCACTGACCTTATTAATGTCATACAAAGGTGGGCAAAGATGCAATGATTCCCTGTAAACAAAGAGTTCTAAAGTAAAGTATAGTCACTAGTCGAACTAGGGTAGAAGAGAGAATAAAAGCAAAAAAAAAAAAAAGAATATCAGGGAATTCTTACATTATCTCTGCTTCACATTTGGTAATGAGGTAATAAAATTGATGTAGTTATTATGAGAATGTGTGCTAAAGACAGGCATTTTAATTTCTGTATAAGCAATGCACATAAAATTTTTCACAAATAGAGCTATAATTTAGAATAACAATTAGAATACATTAAAGTTCTTTTGATTGTTTTTTCCTTGTATTTTTTCATCTTAATTAATGTAATACAAAAGGAGATTTTAAGCTCTGGTTAATTTCTTTTTCTCAGACTAAGGCACTTGTGCAAGCTTCTTATTGCATAAACATGTGAGGGGGAGGTGAATTGAAGAAGCAGTAATATTAATGCCCCCTTGAATATCCTATTAAACATTTTTAAATAGATGCTTGGATCTTCTAATTGCTAATATGAAACTGTCTGAAGATTTGGTATTTTATATACAGAGCCTCTTAACAGCTTTCTTTTTTCAAACTCTGACCGTGCTAAACACTTGATATCCCAGGGGATTTTGCATAAAAATGTCAGAACTCTTCTGAAAAAGTGAATACAGCCCTTGTGAACAAATTTATGAAGACGTCTTGATGTTTAAAAAAGAAGATAAGATTTGGAAAACATTTAGATGGATTAAAAACTTATCTATCATTGAAGCTAAAAGAATGAAGAACAATAAACTCTTTAACTCATACTTGGTGTACTTTTGTAGCTCTTATCATAGATATATTCAGTAGTAAATTAGTATTTCTGAATTTAGTTAAGTCAAGCTATAATCATATCCCCAGATATCCCAGAAGCCATTATATGTTTACTTCCTCTATTGAAGTGTAAAGCAGAAATGTGTTCACACTCTTCTATAAAAATGTAAAGCATCTTTTTCAGAATGTCCATATTAGTTACATAAAGAAATGAATAATTTATAAAACAGATAATAATTTTTATTGATTTATACTTAGTTTAATCCTACTATTTCCCAACTAGGACCCTCTAGGTCTAGTGTACCTTAAAGTGAATGGAAAATGTCTTCCGTTTGGAAACAAATGGATTGATGTGGTTTCAACTGATTCCTTTGGGTTCTTCTCCTCAGGGTAGCTACCTTTAGCGATAAAAAGCCAAATTATGAGATTACCTGTCCTCATAAAGGATGGTGATTCTTTCTATGCTTGCATCACTTTGCAAAGGCTATCTGGATCTGTTTTTTAGGCCAGAGAATTTTTAGAGCTCATTTTTGAAAAATAAATAGCATTCAAGATAAAGAGATGCAGAATTCCATTTTGTTTTGTTTTGTTTTTTTTTTTTTTTTTTTTGTTTTAGTTTCTCAGTTCATCTGATTTTCAATGGTGTTTTGCACATTTTAATTTTTTTTACTTCTGATACCAGGATGGTCAGTTTTAACCTGAAAACAGCTATATTTGAAAGCTTCCACTTGACACAGTGGAACTATCTTCCAGAGAATAGATTGTGTGTTGAGCCAGTGTGGGAGTGTCCCTGATCAATATATGGGTCAGCCAAGAATCTGCTGCTGTCTGCCTTCTGACCGCATTGCATAGAGATGTGGTGGAGAGAAATTGTGAGAAATGTCAGATAACATAAAGAGAAATTCATGTGATATTAATACAAGAATAAAAATTAGCAGAGGCAATCCACTGATATTAGGCTGTGTGCTTGATCTGATGCTCTGACCATTGCAAAAGGAGGTATTATTACTAAATCTAGTAAAGCATAACTTCACAGTTTCCATCTTATATTAAAAGCTTCAGATATAGTGAAAGGAGAAAAGATCAGATATACAGTGTTAATGTTACCGTATTTTGAGTTTGATATTGCAATATAAAGCAGCTTTTCTTTTCAATTGCATACTGTTGTGAAGTTGAGGATTTTAGAACTCCTTCGTGCCATGCAATAGAATTATTAAGATTTGCAGATTTTTGACAACAAATCCAAAGTTTGTGTGGGGAAATGAATGAATTTATCTAAGTGTTGAAGTATAATACTTTGAAGAGAAAGATCAATATATGCTTAATCCTCTTACAGTTGGAAATTATTTTTCCAAGCACAGCAAAATAATATCAGAGATGTTTTTTGACAATTTAAGTTTGCACATTTTATTTTCCTATTCTTTTTTTTCCCCAGTTCTCCGAA
Organism: Pardalotus punctatus; assembly: GCA_013400915.1. Classification (NCBI taxonomy): domain Eukaryota; kingdom Metazoa; phylum Chordata; class Aves; order Passeriformes; family Pardalotidae; genus Pardalotus; species Pardalotus punctatus. Next base: position 134,232 of record VZTX01025374.1, read on the forward strand.
AACATCCTTGTAATCTTTAGTTTGTAGTTTTCTAAGTTATTAATGTAAGAGATTTATAAGATACTAAGGTAAAAATAAAATTAAAAGCTATGGTTGGGGGGAGCATGATAAGAATTACATATTCCACCCTAAAATAAATTATTTTTAAGTTTGCTTTATTCTGTTTTACCTTTCATTTATTAAAAAGTGTGTCAGTCTGCAAGGTAAAGATAATGACTTGTGAAATTACAGAATTAAGTGTAATATAAGTATTAATTAATGGTTCTTTTCCCTAATATAAATTATTTTAGAGGAACTATATGCTATGAGAAGCCTGCCATATGTTACTCAGATAACATTAATCCCAAAGTCACATTACAAATAAGCAACACCACGTTTGAAGACTGTTAAGCCTTGTTTTGAAAATATATTTATGGGTTTATTCATACTTTACTAGGCAATTATTTCATTCTTTTCAGGGAAGTAAATGGCTGTGAGGTTTGCTCTGTGCCACTGAAGATAATGCAAGTTTTATCACAAATTTCAATGCAAAAAAGAAAAGAAACCCAAGAAAATAAAAACATCCCCAGGCTGGTTGATATTCAGATATTCCAAGTCTTTGCTTCCATTTCACACCATACAGTCTCTCTTTTTATGCCTGTTATGCAGTTGAATTAATAGTAGTTAAAAAAAATATTTTTAATGCTGTAATTTTCAGGTCACTGAGGTGTTCAGTCAGGGAGACTAATCCTTCTTTTCTTCACTTTTTCTGTAGACTTATTTATATAGAACTACAGTTATTTATAAAAACATCTTTCAATACTGTATGTTTTGTAAATACTAAATAAATAAGTTTGCATGCACTATCAATCCTTTTTTTTTTTAGGCTGCCTGGAATTAAAAGAAGACACCATTGAAAACCTCCTAGCAGCTGCCTGCCTCCTCCAGCTCCCACAAGTAGTTGAGGTTTGCTGCCATTTTCTAATGAAGCTTTTGCACCCATCCAACTGTTTGGGAATACGAGCATTTGCTGATGCGCAAGGATGCACTGAGCTTATGAAGGTGGCTCACAACTACACCATGGTAAGGCAGTTTTGAAATATCTAAATTAAAATCTTGTGAATCCTGTATATCCTCTACAAGTAAAAATACCTTGTTAGTTTTTGGCTTGAAATTATTGTGTGTTTTATTCTGTATTTCTGTGGAATTTTATTTCATAAGTGGTCCTTTTGAAGCCATAGCAGAGGTGATTCCTGTGAACTTCAGTGAAGCTATGAGAATTGGCCTTCTGTGATGGATGCACTGTCTGCTGGGTCAGAACTGTGTATGACTTTTATGGATGCATGATCACATACATGTGATAATAGTAAAGTGTATGTAAATCATTATAATACTTTTCAATCACTTTCTTGTAGTTTAGCTTTAGGGGAGCTTTGTGATTATCATTGTTCTGCATAGGAATACTATCAAGGGAAGTTTTGTTGGGTTGTGGGTTTGGGTTTTTTTGTCAAGAATTTTCCCTCCTTTTAGTCGTCTGTGAAATAGATTAAGACAGGAAGTTCTAGAAATAAGGAATTTTGTCTTGTAATATTTAGTATTTTTCTAGTTCCATCTGACAGAACAGGTATGACATTAATGTCAAAATTTAACCAGAATCAATGAAGCAGAAATATGTTACTTATTCAGAAATTAAATCGTATTGGCAGCCATTTGATCCTTCATAGTTTGACAAAATTACAAACATCTGGTTCATGAAATTAAACTTACATAAAGAGTAGATTATATATAATTTATGAGAAATAATAGTCCCTTTAGGTCTCTGCTGAAATGAATATTAAAATAATAGAGCATGTTTCAATGAATCAGATTCTCTTGTTCAGGAATTATGTCCTTATTTTATTTACTCTTTTTTTGTTACTAGTAACGCGTTGCAATTCACATGTTTAACTATGGTTTCTTACCACTGCTTTTCAGGTAGTTATCCTATTTTACACTTCTGGAGCTACTTCTGTAGTTTCTCTGTATTACAGGTCCAAGAGAGTCAGTTGTAATTAATAAGCAAGCTTTGATTTATCTGTAAGGGCATTTGCAAGTATGCACAAGTCATGTTTTCTCTTTGCTAGAAAAACAAATAATCACAATGAAATGACAATATTTTTTTAATGATCCAGTGAAAACATAACCCTAAAAGATAAGCTTCATAGTGTGTGATATTTTCATAGGTATTGTGTTATTTCATTTAGCTGTGACTCAGCTCACATCTATTTGATGTACCATTTTGTGTTAAAGAGTGTGGAAGACCAGTTGTGAGTGGGGAAGGAGTACCTTATTGCCTATCTTCAGTACAGCACTCTCAAACAAAGAGAATCTACATAAGGGAAAAGTGATTAGTTCTTCTACATGGATACATAACCAGGAAAAACTCACACAATTTATGGAAGGTACCCTGAGGAGTGTGATAGAGGAGCACCAGAGACTTGGAAATGTGAAGAAAGGGGAGGAAAGTGATGAACACAGTCAAGGAGCAGATGCATAGTCTCTGAGGTGACAGAAAGCTTTATTTTTTCCTTCAGACTCCAGGAAAGCAGTATGGACTGTGATGAGGACAAACATAAAGTAGGGCAAGAGGGAGTTTATGCAGAGGATTTGAGGGGAAGCTTTGAATAAAAACCTATGGAGAAATCACAATTTGTTTTTAAAAAAGTTATCTTGTTTTCAAGAGAACTTCAAGGCCCCTTCTTTAAAGCTTTTTCGGGTGCTTTTTTAAGAGTTGCACGTGATGTATCTCAATTTCCAGCTCTGTGAATTCTCTTCCATGTTGTTATTGCAAGAACAAGCTTGTTGTGAATAGGAAGTAATAGTACTCCCTTTAACTCTGGAATCTTGTGCACTTGTTTGCTTGAGATTAAAAAAAACCCTCAAAGTAGCAATAGTTCTACTTTGGTGTGGGAATGGGGAGCAAGACAAAGTTTTTCAAATAATCTTTCCAAAATAGATTTATAGATATGGCTTATGCTATAGATTGTGAATAATTTTGGGATATGACTCAAGTTAAATCTCATTTGAATAATTCTACTCCTTAGCTAATTACATACTTGAAATTAAATATTCATTGATTCATTGGAAAAAACCAAGTAATAAAATAGTAGCTCTCTGACTGCATTGTACCTGACAAATGTCATACAGCTTTTCTCCCCCAATTACTTTTAAGTAGAAAGTAATTCACAATTGTCTTCACAATAGCATTTTAAGGAAAATAAATATATTTTTGTGAAATAGTTTGCTTCATTGAATCTCCATAAATGTTTTAATCTTAATTTTTCAAAGAAATCTGATTGCCTAATCTCAAACTAGATATCAAGTTCTAAATTACAGTGTTGTTTTATACATATATAACTCACTTTGTGCTTTCACATAATGTGTCATGAGGGCAAGACATGTGAGCTCAGAAATTTCTTTATATTGAAGAAGAAAGAGCTGCTAAAGAGCAGACCAATTAATTTAAGAATCTTGTTGACAGAAGATATATAATTTCAAACATGTGTTTTCTGTCACATTGAGTAACTTCTATTTCCCTAACCATGAAGTCTATGGAAACAAAGAATACAAATTTTTATTTGCATAATGCTCACAGGTATGTTCTATCTGATGTAAATAAAATTCTTTAACTATAAAGTTATATATCTCTTTCCATGAGCAGAAGTGTAATATCCCTGGTGTTTACTGGGATATTTAGTCTTCAGAGTCAAATATCAAATTGTTATTTTGAAATGCAGTATCTAAGCAAGGAAAAGCAAATGTGTTCATAGAAGAGGGGAGAAAGTGAGGAAATGAAGATAGGAAAAACAGTGAAGGAAAATAAGATAACAATTGAAAAATCTTTGGAAATACATTTGCCATACAGCAAATTATGAGGAAATTATGGAAGAAAAAATGAAGGTAAATTTCATAAAAAATTTAGTCAACAATGAACGTTGGAGATTTCTATGTTTGCATTCTCTGTCTTTTTTAGAAATGGAACTTGGATGGCAACATTTTAGATGAAAGCTTTACAAGGAAGAAGTTAATAAGAGCAAAAATGTAAATTGTCATTAGTTTCTTTTTAGGCACATCAGATTTAATGTAGTAATGTAGTTTGTTTTATTTCTGAGGTATGAAAATACCCTGCCTGTGTTTTATGGTGTGATTTTTTTTTTTTTTTACTTTTTGTAATAAATTTGCTAATTTAAATGGTAGCACAAATATCCATGTCTCTTGATTTAAGACTTCTGTACTTCTTAATTGCAATCTGGGTTGTTACTTGCTTGTCAATTTCTCAAAGCTTTCAATCTGCAGAGCCATATGTCTGGTAAGTTTGAATTTCTAATTTATTGCCAGAGATAAGTTAGATGATAGTAAAGTGAAATGCATGTGTGATGTCTTTTTTTAAAAAAAAAAAAAGCAGCAAAATGGAACATATCAATAGGCTGAAGCAAATGATTTCTTCTAGCAACAATTTTTAGTGACAGTTCTTTATCCTTCTAGTTATAAGGGGCCTCATATGTAGGGATGCTAACCTCTAAAGCCTGCAATTTATCAACTTGTCATACTTGCCAGAAATGAAATTCATACTGTATGGACTTATCTGTCCCTTTAGAAAACAGAGTAAAGGGAAATTAAAAATTCTGATGGCCACCATGTTGGGATGCAATTATTTTTAGAGCATATGATGTTATAAAATATACTCTATTTTGAACCATTGTATGTTTATTGGTGAAAGTTTGTAACAGACCTTACTAGATTAATAGAGTGTGTGGCTTTAATGTACCATTAGCTCTTTCATAACAACTACTTTTCTACATTGGCAAATATTGAAAGAGGAAAAGTCATATTTTTCCTTAAAAAGATAATTGCAGTTTATTTTTAAAGCATGGGAAATTATTTTTACAAATGCTGGTAGTTTGTATGGTTTTGAATACAAATGTAATTTGCTCTCTCTTTCCCAGTAAAGACCATGGTTCTGCTTGTGTTATGATGTATAATAGATAATGCTTAGAAATTGAGAGTGTTACCTTCCAAGATACAGTACCAGTTTCTTCATCTCATTATCATGCCATTTGACTGAAACCTGATTGCTTCAAACAGAAAATTGAAATACCTCATAGATATAACTATTTAATCTGTCAGTGCTTCACTTCTAGGAAACTTCTCTTAAACCTCGGTGATCATTTTTGCATCTTGAAACTGCAGTTTGAGAGTTGAAATGATAGAGCTTGTTCCATATTTTTATTTCTCCATATTTCAAAATGAGTTGCTAAACATAAACTTGTAAAATCTTCAAATTACTTTCATGCACTGAGCAGAAGAATGACCATAAGTAAATATTCCTTGACCAGAAGAACATAAATGAATAAAGTGATTGATGTGTCTGTAACCCAGCCATAATGTTAGCAATATAGAGGACACTAATATATGTTACCATTCCAAGCCTGGGAGATGCAGAATGTTTGCAAATGCCTTTGAATGAAGTGGTAGGAGGTGTTTAGCTTCTCAGAGATGCAGATCTGTGCTTCTCACTGCAAGGGTCATTAGTCCCAGCACAACAAAACATTATTCAAACTTAATTATGAGCACATAAGTAATGACAGTGACATGTACTGACTGTATGTGGACTCTTTACTGAGAATTTTGATTATACTGTAGATGGAGAAACCATTTCATTTATGTGAAGTGGATACCTTATGCAAATTTTTTGATGATCTTTTATGGTGAAGAGCTTCAGTGATCACTTTATTAGTTATGTTTATTATCTAAGTTAAAAAAATTTCACAGTTAAAACCTGGTGTGGTGGAGTGGGAAAGGAGTGATATGTAAAACCTTTCCTATCCAGTTCCATTTACAACAGTTCATTCTGAAGCATATTGAAATACTGTAACATTACTCCATATTCAAATCAAGAAAAATATTATTAAGATATTGGTAGATGGTAATAACAGTCATTAATGAGTTGTAGTTGTACATTCAGACATCAGGTTATTATTTCAGTGTTAATATATCTTTAACTAAAGTCAGATAAGTGAGGCAAAAACCTCTCTCATACTGTTATTTAACAGTTTATAGCCTTATGGTTAGGAATAGTAATCCCCAATTTAGCATTCCCACTAAATCATTCCAATCCATGCACTGCTCACTCACTCCCCCTTTTTCCTCCCCCTCCCCCCTGCAGCAGGGCTGTAGAGGAGAATTGGAGACACAAAAGGTAAAGATCACAGGCTGAGATAAGAATTATTTACTGGAAACAGCAATGACATAAGAAAAGGAACAGTAACAGCAACAATACTATACAAATGACGAAGTGTACGAAGAGGTGGCAAATGATTTATGTGTTCACCATGGGGCAAACCCCCAACAGAGCCCGACTGCTTCATCTACCAAGCTTCCTGACCTGGAAGGGAGTCCCTGGAAAATGGTGTGACTTGGTATGGAATAACCTCCAGGTCCTAGCTACCCTTCCTCCTGGCTACTGCAACAATTAACCCTGTCCTGGCTGGAACCAGGACATTTATCATATGTTGTTTAACATTGAATATCTACAGGGTCATAAGTTGGCTTTCTACTATTTAATGTAGCTGACCACATGCTGTTCAATAGATACTGACCAGATAACGGCTTTGTTAACTTCAAATTGTACTTTGTTTTGAGCATTTTGACCTTTTTATCACCACATTGGTGATGTATGGATAAACAGAAAATGGAAAGCTGATGGAAAGCTGACTGGACAGACAAGCCCAGAGAGTAAAAAGTCCAGCCAGTGACCAGTAAATAGTAATGTTCCTCAGGGATCCAACACTGTCTCAGAACTTTATTAATTTTTAGATTATAGGATGGAGTTCTCTCAGGAAGTTTGCAGATATCATCTGCAGGGGGAGATGATTGATATGTTTGAGGACAAGGCTGCTATTCAGAGGGCATGCTAAAGCAATGGGCTGAAAGTACAGAATCACAGAATCATTAAGGTTGTAAATGAACTCCAAGATCAAGTCCTGCCCTTCAATAAATACCACCATACCCACTAAACCATGTCACAAAGTGCCACAACTACTTGTTGTTTGAATATCTCCAGGGACAGTGATTTCACCAGTTTACTGGGGAGCCTATTCCAATGCTTAAGCATTCTTCCAGTGGTGAAATTTGTTCTGATATCCAACCTGAACCACCCTTGGTGCAACTTGAAGCTGTTTCCCTCCACTTGTCCTATCTGTAGTTGCCTGGGAGAGGACACCAAACCCCACCTCAACACAAGCTCCATTCAAGTAGTTGCAGAGAGCAATAAGGTCTCCCCTAAACTTTTGTTTCACCAGGCTAAACCACCCCAGTCACCCCAATAGGATTTATTTTCCAGACCCTTCACTAGCTTTCTTCCTTTATGGCTACTCATCCCCAAGTCACCCCCAACATGGGGTTATTGTGACCCAGGTGCAGGACCTGCACTTGGCCTTGTTGAACCTCATACCACTGGCCTTGGCCCATCGATCCAACCTGTCCAGATCCCTCTGCAGAGCTTTCCTACACTCCAGCAGATGACACTCCTGCTCAACACTTTGTTGCCTGCAAACTTACTGAGGATGCACTCAATTCCCTCATCCAGATCATCAATAAAGATATTAAAAAGGCCTAGTCCCAAAAGTGAGAAACCTCACGAAGTTCAGCAGAGGGAAATGCAAAGTCCTGCAATCTAGGGACAAATAACCCCATGCAGTGGTGCAGGCTAGGGAGCAACTGTCTAGGAAGCAGCTCAGCAGAAAAGGACACTAAATTGAATGTAAACCAGCAATGTACCCTTGTTTGCAAGAAGGCCATCAACATCCTGGGGTGTATCAGTGAGAGGAAGAAATTTGAAGAAGGTGATCCTTACCTTTTGGCACTCAGGAGAATAAATACAAAGTTCTGTGTCTCCTTTTGCATTCCTCAGTACAAGAGAGATGGGGATATAGTGGAGTTAGTCCAGTGGAAGTCACCATGCTGATTGGATGCTGGAACACACGGTGCATGAGGGAAGTCTGATGATGAACCTGGTGGGCTGAGGGAGACCTTGCTGCTCTCTGCATCTACAAGGTTGGGGGGTACAGACAAGAAGGTGCCAGACTGTTGTTGGGGGTGCAGATTGACAGGCAACAGACACAAATTAAAATATAGAAAATCCCAATTGGATATTAAGACTTTTTTTTTTAGAATAATGGGAGTAGTTAAATTCTAGGAAAGCAGCAACCACTGGAATTTTTGGGATCTGTTCTCGGAGGCATTCAAGACATGACTGAAAATGTTGCTAAGTAACCTGACCTAGTTAAGATATGCACTGAGCAGGGACTGTGACTGGATGAGGTCACTTTGAAACAAAATTATTCTGTGAGGCTATTAAATATATTTCCTGTATGTTTTCAGCGGTCTTAGATGTGAGCTCTGTATCCAGGGATGACATGAAGCAAAAATTCAGATTTTTTCATATTTTTTTCTTTTTAATTTTACTTTTGTAGCAATGTGCAACAGATGGGTTTCCCGGAGCTAGCATTTAATTGACTTTTATTAACAATAAGCTATTGGTAGCATGTTAGCAACAAGTTAACAGTAACGCAGTTAACAGTGAAATTTTAAAACATTCTGTAATTTTCTGTTTCTTATGCTCGAAGTACTAGCTTGGAGTAAAAAGTTTAATTACATCTCTATTTAAAACGCTTCCTAGACCTACACAGAATGCTAATTCTAAAGAAAACAGATCCCTTTTTTTGAGTAGTTAAATTCTGATTTTTAAAGCTCTTATTTTGATACTCTAACTGTTTAGGGGTTGTTTTTTTATAAGATCCTTTCTCTAGCATCACTTGGACAAGTAAAATTAAGTTGAAAATATTCCAAAGGAACAAGAATAATTTAAATAAACAATATTACCAGATATACAAAAATGAAAATGAAAAACATTTTGGAAATTACTGTATTGATTACGCCTGACCGAGAAGTATATTTTTTGAGGTTTAGAATTTTCTCTGTTTTACCCCTTTAAAGCCATACCAGTGATACACAAAATTGAGCAATTGCAACAGTGCAAACACAAACAAGAGTCACAAAATCCTTGCAAATTTCAAATGAGCCACAAAATTTGATCTTTTTTTTTCTCTTGATAGGATGACTTTCTTAAAATATTTAAGTACCTTTTTCTTTATATACACTATTATGACTATTATTATGACTCCTAGTGCCAATTTATTTTTTCTTTTTTTTTCTTTTATTTTTTAAGAAGAAATTGTACTTTATAGAATACTTTTCACACTTTCAGTATTTTTAAGATTCTTGTTTGAATGTAATAATCAGCACTTAGCACAGTGTGCTGCTTTCTTTTTAAGTTTTCCTTAGTACAACTGTGACATAGCACAGTACAGTACCACTCCATCAAGACACAGTTGGAGAAGAGGAAGGTAAGAGCATGTCAAGAACTAGCATATGGACAGCAAGATAATTAATAGAAAATAGAAAAGGCAACTGCTGGTAGTAAAATGCTGTGAAATCTACAGGAAAATAATCAAGCAAATAGTCTATAGTGCATTAATCACAATTTGATGGCTTCTTAATCATCAGGAACTTCAATTTGGTTGCCTAGATGCTACATTAAAAAGGTTAGTATGGCAAAATGTCGTATTATTCCTGGAGAGGGCTACTGTGAAAAGCAGCTCTCTCAGCTGAACAGCCTTTTACATTACATACATCTCAACAGTTCCTATGGCTTTATTTTGTTTTTCAGGTTTATTCTAATTCCAGAAAACTGAATATTCAGCAGCAATGTTAGTATCCCATTAAACTAATACCTCCTATGCTTTAGACATATAATCGCATACTAAGGGTACTCTGGTGTGTCTCTTCTTCTTCATGTGGTGATTGTCTGTGAGGTCAGCAGATCTACATCTCAGTCTCTCAAGTGAAGAATACCTCAATTCATAAATCCTGCTTCATCTCACTGAACTGGAGGCAGCAATAAATTGCTGCTCTTAGAGGTAGCTCAGGACAAGCAGACTTAACCTTATAAGCATTGGTGAGTGCTTAAAATCAGCATGAATCTGTGTCAGTATTTACAGAACTGCAAACATCAAACTAAAAAAGCACTCCAAAGACAGTGAATCTTGAAGAATTTTCTTGGCATTCATGGAAAACAATGAAGATGAGAAACAATCTTGTTTGAATTTTATAGCTGAATTTTATAGCTATGAATTCAAACCTTTGAGTTTGTTACCACTATAAAATCAAATACCTGGCATTTTTGCATGTCTTTTGTAAGATTAAAGGACGTGTCCCAGTACTGGCGATAAGCATTCCTTCTTTGTTTTCATGAAAGTATTCAAGGGTGGATAAATAAAAAACCCCACAAGAGTACTTAGATTGTGTGTGTGTAGAAAATTAGTTGATGGCTAGATTCTCTGAAAATGTAGTATGTATTGAAGTTCCAGTTCAGGCGTACCAAGAAAGCATGACATAAGCTTTAAGTGCATTTTCTGTCTGCTATTCCCAACACTTTAATGTTAAGAAGAGGTCCTTTAGGGTAGAAAGAAGACTCACTATTGCTTTCTGTGGGCTTCTCAGATAACAAAGAATATAGCCTATTGGGAATATGTAGCTGGTGGGAGGTGAAAAAGAGCTAGCATTGGACAGGATGATTGAACCAATACTAGTATGGGGAACTGTGGTAGGAAAAACAGAAAAAGGAAAGATACAGGAATGAGACTTGATAGAAAAGAGAATCTTAGTCTTTGGACTATAGTAGAAGTAAACAGAAGAGTATATGACCAATAGAAATCTTGCTCTGTAGAAACTCTATCACCAAGATTCTTGTCCCTACTCAATGCTCTGCTTTCTGAAATCGTCAGTGGCCAATACTGTTAAAATGGCTTGAAAATATTCAGTTTAGTCTTATTTGGCAATAATGTGTTCAATATAATGCAGGGAAGATATCTCATTTCCCTGTTGACTAAGAAAGAATTTGCATACAAAAAAATGAAATCTCAAGGAATTATATGTTTTTTGATACTTCTGGTACTGGGGGAAAAAGATAACACTTTAGAGCCCTGGTCTTTCCTGGAGCAGTATGAGAAACTGAGGCTTTACTGTATTCTGTGAATGTACAGGAACCTTTCAATACAATAATGACAGATGTTAGGGAACCATAATACAGAGATACTGAGGAAAAAAACATCACCTGCAAGTATTTTTTCCTGACTGGAGCCAGGGGGATAAAAGAGTGTATGTTCTCACACCATTGATATTTAAAAAAAAAAAAAAAATCATTTTTTAATAGACAAGATTTTAGTCTTTCCATTTCATTGGCATGTTACTCCATCCTGAGACTTTTTGTATGCTGGTTCATAAAGCATTTCATTTTATTCACATTCAGAAAACTTCTTGTGGTATTGCACAGTTTCAGAAAGTTTTTCTGTCATGCAAATATCACAGCTTTCCTTAATAAAGACTCGGGTGACTGGCTATAATGAGCTGTAGCTGGCAATAGAATGCTAACAGAGAGAATGTGGTAAGCCTTGCTACAGGCTGTGGGTCAGCAAGCAAGAGAAGAGCAAAACCTGATGCTGCCAGAAAGTTACATCATATCATCATGGATGGATTTTATTTGTGGCCTGTGTGACACCTCCTCAGTAACAGGGATTGGGACCAGAAGGGCAGGGGAAGGGGCATATTGTTGTGCAGGCATCCAACACTGAGCTGCAGAAATTATTGCATTTCCCCAGGCTCCACTGTGCCAGCTCACATTTAAGGCCAGCTTCAGTAGCTGGAACTGTGTGTGGGTTGTGTGTGTGGGAGTGTGAAGTTTTTCCTGACACAGCTTACCCGCTGCTTTGGTTCAGTTATTAAATTGAACTTTGCAGCATCACACTGTCTGGTGCTCTTTCCCCCTGCCCCCTCCTTGACAACTGTTCATTGTCAATTTTTTTCTTGGCACCAAGAAATAACAGATCATCTCATCTTGACTAGCAATCATCCTTATCAGGAATACTTTTTTTTTTTTTCTTTATGGAAATATGTAATTTAAAAACTGCTACATTTTTGTAACTCGTTTAGACTTAAAGGTTTTAAAGACGTAATACATGATAGCTGCAAAAGACTATATATATATATATATATTCTAAATCATGTACTTTTATCTAAAAATAATAAAAGTACAATTAAATATTTATAGAAAAGCTCATCAGCTACCTTGGATCTGTTTCTTCTTACAGCCTGTTCTGAAAAAGACAAAGCAAAACTATACAGCACCAATAAGGTGTGATTTTTATATGATCAACATGTAAAATGCAAGAAGCTGGACCTGGAAATATAGCTGTATGTAGTGGATTACATCACTTCATTTTTTGCCTCTTCCTGTCTTTCACAACATCATGAATTTCTTTCACTTTTCCCTTGTCCTTCGTCTCTCCTTCCTCCCTCTATTCTATTCTCACTCCCCCATACTTCCACCTTCCCTATGCCCTTTTCCTCTCCCTCCCTCTTTCTCTCCCTGTTTTCCTGCTTTCATACCCTCCCCTCTTGCTGATTGCTTTCCTTCCTTCTTTCCTTTCCTCCTTCCCTCCTCTTCAATTTCCATGCTTTACTGTCTTTCCATATATGATGGATTTCACTTCTTGGTCACTTAAAGCAGACATGCATTTTAATAGTTGTCTGTAGTAGTTCTGTGCTACACAGAGAATATGTAATGGAAGCCTTAAAAATTAAGCTGGAAAGGAAGTAAATATAGAGAAATCAAAAATGATAACTGGAAATGAACACGTATGTTAACTTCACTGTTCAGGTATGCTGTTCATTCATAAGCTTGTATATATAGTAAATATGTAATTATGTACATATATAATGCATAAGCCATATTATATATAATTACAGTTGTCAGGTTCAATGTAATGTAATTATAAATATAAAAGCCTTGATGCTGTGTAAGTACTGCTCAGCAATAGCAAAAACATCCCTGTGTTATCAATGTTGCTTTCAGCATAAATGCAAAAATAGTCCCACACAAAATACTATGAAGAAATGTAGCACTATCCCTGATAAAAACAGTACAACCAAGAAGTTTGTTAGTTTCTAACTGGAAATGAGAAACTGGTTGACCTCAGTACTTAAAACCTTCATAAAAGTGCTTCGCAAATTTTCTGAAAATGTAACCAATGCTGACATGGAATGACAGCAGTAATTATTGTTGCAAGTGTTGAAATTTTCTAGGGAATGGCAAACTTCTATCAGTTTAGCATTTTTCTAGGTAGAGAAGACTTTTCTCCATTAACAGTTATAGCTGACCCCCAGTCCCATGTCTGGAGATTCTTTTCTCATCATCAGGCTTGTCTTATTACTTATGATCCCCTTTATATGTGACCCCACTTTTGTGGCATCCAGTGTACTTGCAGCCTAGCAGCAAAGAACCACTGTTCTATAGAATAAGATGGATGACTCAAAAATTAAAAGAAAGAAAAGAAGGAAGGAAAGAAGGGAAGAAGAAAAACCCCTCTTTGTTTGAGTGATTCCTGTAAATAACTTCTAATCTTTTGGAATTGCATTTCTGAAGGAAAAAAAAAAAAAGCCTGCCTGAAGATGGCTGCTTCTGAATTACTTCAGAAATTAAAGCACGCTTCAAAAAAGATGAATCAGTTGCTTCTTAGAAGGAAATAGCCTTACTTGATTTTGAGATCATTATTACATCTAATACTTAAAAAAGTATTTAGAGTAGCAAAAAATAATGTAATTTAAATGGACGTAATTTCATTAGAATCGTTAAGGCTAATCCTTGTTTATACCAGCTGGCAAACACACATACTTCTAGAATCACCCTATTAAGATTTTTTAAACTCTTTTTAAGGGGTATTGCATATTCCTTCATTACTCTTCTTACACTGTTTCTTTGCTTGCAGCCTCTGGAATTATTTGTTCAAAATGGTGCCATATTAACATCATAGTGGATGTTAACCTGTTTGGTCAGTGTGTTTTACAGGGTTGAGTTCCTCAGTATAGTCTGAGTGTTTCCCATAAGGGAAACATTGCTGAGAGCAACGTGTAGAGAACTGTGTGGATATTTCTTGGGACTTTTCTGTGAGATTAAAAAGTTGGAAAATCTATCACTTAGCACTGAACTTTTAAAGATACTCTGTACCACTGAAATGCCTGTGATAAAAAACTGACAGTTGACCATTATTTACTTCAGTAATTACTCAAAAATACTCATGACACTGAAGATTACAGTTACTATCAAGTAGCTGCATTTCATTCTGCCCTGTGTCATTGTTTTGGAACACTGGAATTTACAACTTCAATATGAATCCATAGTTACTAAACTCTCAATTTCTTGTAATAGGCTTGACTGAAAATTTTAGTGCTCAATAGAAAGTGTAGGTTATGGCAGTTGCGTATTTAAATTCTTTTTTCTGAGAGTTCATGTTTGTTGTCAATATTTCTATTTCATTCATATAACTCCCCCTGGTGGATTATGTAAAATGTAAACATACAAACTAAAGAATATGGCTCTAGAGGCTAATTTTAGAACTTTCAGAACTCAGAATATTTCAGTTAGCATTTTAGAAATATATATATTATTTATCTATTTATAGTATTATTTATCTGGATAGTGGCTATATATATTACTTAACAATAGTAATTCTCAGAGAACCTCTGAGATTTTTTGCTTGTCTGTAATATGGGTGTCCTCTACCATGAAAAGGAGAGTTTAATAAAAAAAAACCCAAACCCAAACAAAACCCAGTTCTAATAAATTAAACAGTCTAAAGTCTGTCAAAGATAAAAGGATTGGCATGGCATTCATAAGAAATACCAACCATGGAGAATTGCCTGGGCTGACTTAACACTAACATTATTTTTTAATGTGCTCACAAGTGAGTTAGTTACATACCCTAGAGAAAAATATATGAAGAATGAAGGGTCTGAATTTGAAATTATTCTCTAAGTAAGAAGGACCAAGAGAAGAATGCTAGAGCACAGGAAGCTGTAATGGATGAAAAATATCATAATGATACGTAACTCTTTATGTACTCAGGTTAAGACAGAGCAGCTAACTGGGGAAGTTTTTATTTAATGTGTGAAACTGGATTTTATACAGGTAGCAACAATTTGATTATTATGCATATCTTCTATGAGTATGAGAACTCATTAGCTACATGTTACAGGCTTATTCATTAAAGAAAGAAAGTGAAAAGTAGTAGTGGGAGGTGGTGTAGCAGGCAGGTTAATAATAAGAATTAGCACTTATGAAAGAGGTTCTGATAAATGGAAAAGGGAAGAATATTAAAATAGCAAAGTGTCTGCTGAGGAGCTATAGAACTAGATTTGTAAATAGATGCTGTCGTCTTTCAAGTTATAAAAGTGGGAGATATTACAAGGGATTGTCATTATAGAAGATTTGAAGGTGAAAAAAATGTAGTAAGTAAATACTGCTAATCAAAGTAGAGGCCATTCATTTTTGGAGATAGTAGTTGCCATGCTTCTTTACCAAATAATTGCTAAGCTAAAGAAAATTCATGACCTCATGGTGTGAGGCCATCATGGAAACATTGGTTCTTACAGGTAAAATTGATTCATGTGATGACTTTACATAAAAAGAAGGATAAACAAAGAATGGGTAGCACTTAATAATCTTGATTGCAAAACAAAAAAGTTATTATCATAAATTAGTCAACTTGACCAAATAGTTATTAAAAACCAAGATATTGGGGAGATTTAGATCTTTAAAACCAAAGGTATAAAACACAATTATGTATAAAACTACTCAGATTTTGTGTTCCCAGAAAGAGGGAAAATGCTTGCACAGAGGATTCTAACCAAATAAATAATTGCCTCAAACAGAAACCCATAAAAACAACTTAAAAATGAGCTAAGAAAATACAAGTACTGAAAAAATCAGTGTCGATAAGACAGAAATAAGTAAATACAGACATCCAGTGGAAAGTGCCAAGAGCAGCTTTTAATTATTTCTTTTGAACAAATATGAGAAAAAAATAGAGTATTTAAGTTGCTAAATCAAGAAAATAACAGTGTTAATTACAATGAGATGGTGAGGGTATCCACCAATAATTGTATAAATGTCATGAAACTTAACAGAAGCATGAATTTGCTTATAATAATTTCACTAATTTCAAACATGTAGACCAGAACAGGATGTGCTTCAATGTAAACTGAAGTTCTTGAAAGGAAATTTATCACAATTAGGACGAAGGTAAAACTTGGAGTTCAAAATATATGCTAGTGATACAAGTATATGTATGTGTCTTTGTACATATATATATATATACACACAAATATCATATATATTTATATGTGTGAAATAGATAACTCCCTTCTGTGTCAGTCTGATATAATGGAAAAAAAAAGGAGCTGTTCTCTGATTTTGGAATATTTTGTATAATTCTCATGTCACCATTTTTAAATAACACTTGACATTTGGAGGGTGTGAAAAAGGGAGACACACAGGATTACAGGACAAGAGAAAATGTCTTGCAATAAATATCTTAGAGGGCTCAGACTGTTTCAGCTTATTAAAAAGAAGAGAAGATGAGGTTCTTGATGACAGTGTATCTCCACAGGGAGAAACTACTGTGAACTAAAGAGCTCTTTAATCTAGTTGAGGAATCTTAGCAAGAGCCAATTCAGTTTAGATGGATTGGAAATAAAGTACTTTTCCATCAACAAGATTGCTTAAACACTGGAATGACTGGGATAACTGCAGCAAAAAGCGTTGAATTCTCCATCTCTAGGTATTTTCATCTCAAGATTGAATATGTTTGAATAAAATTGAGACAAAGCAGAAATTATTCTTAGCCACAGAGTAATTGGTGAACTGTATAAGCAGATTATATTTGATATTAAAAAAATATTAATGACCTAGCTAGTTTTCCTGCCTTTAATTCTAAATATCTGTGTCATGCTAATCTATTTTTTTTCCTTGTTCATGCTTGATATATCCTGTTAAAAGAGTGCAACAGAGGAGCAGGCATGTATTTTGTTAAGCTATGAATACTGAAAACAGTGAAAGGGAAGTGTGTGGGACAAAGGCCAAGTTCTCCTTAACAGGGTGATCAGCAGGGGGAACATTTTGAAGTTTAGAATGTCATTAGAGAAATTTTGCTAAACAAGGAATCCACAATGTCAGAAAAGATGGGAAATTGCTTAGCTCAGGAGGAAGCTAAAACTTAGAGGCAATGGACTTCTTTTCACAACATCACAGAATATTCTGAGTTGAAAGGGATCCACACAAACCACCACTTCCAGCTCCCGTTCCTGCACAGGACAATTCCTAAGAGCCACACCAGGTGCCTGAGAGCGCTGTCCAAATGCTTGAACTTTGCCAAGCTTGGTGCTGTGACCACTTCCCTGGGGAGCCTGTTCCAGTGCTCATCCACCCTCTGGGTGAAGAACCATTTCCTGATATCCAACCTAAACCTCCCCTGACACAACTTCAGGCCATTCCCTTGGGTCCTGTAATTGGTCAGCATAAAAAAGAGGCTTCTTGCAGAGGATACACAGTATTTGTTGCAGCACAGGACTATGTTGTAGTTCAGCCAACAGCAGTGTAGTTCATTGTGTTTACTAAGGGAAAGCTGAAAGGAAATTATCTCAGTGCTCCAGTGTTTCTGGAGCCTTTCTTAATATCTGACCATTCTTTTGAAACCTTCATTGCCAAGTGTCATGAAGGTATGACACGCACACATAACTCATGTAATCTTAAATAAACTTAAATAGACTATCTTACTTAGTTTGAAGAATAATATATGGAATAAAAAAACCCGTCTGAACAGAAGTATGTAAATTCATGTAAATTCAGATAGGGATGCTAGCTATCCAGGGAATGAAGGATTGATTTATTTAAGGGAAATGTAAGTATTTCTGATACTGGAGAAATGAGCTACTTAGATGTTACACATTAGAAACTATCCAAGTTTAAATTCAGATGATTAGTAGTTTATATGAGATTCAGTACTTCTAACCATTATACAACAGTGATAATAAAGAACAGTTTCCTTTTCATTTGAGAAAGTGTAGCAAGATTTGTTTACAGCTAAAATATTTCTATGGTGTATTTATAAAAGACAGTGCTGTCAGGTGGTTGGTTTGCTCTAAGAATGGCTATGCCTGAAACTTCTTTATTTTCTTGCACACTTGGGAATTTATCTTTCCACCTCAAAATACAGAGACATGAAAAAAGTGTACAATATACAGCATAATTTACACAGAACTTCAATCCTTTTACAGAATTCAGATGGTAAATTTGTCTTGTTATTAAACTAATATCAACAATGATGATTCCATTTTGTGTTTTGCTTCTGTTTATGTCCTTATAATAGTGCATCTGGAGCTGAAAAGCGCTGTAGAAAATGAGACCACTTTAGACCAGCAAAATGTCCTGCTATTTCTAATATGTTTGAATAAATGACATGGCATTAAAAAATGCATACAGCCCACATCTAATTTTCAGTTTTCCATGCAAACGTAATTTTCAGTGATGACTAGCCTTATCCCAATAAAGCAAATATTAGTTCATCCATGAATTCCTACTTACACCAGTGCACACTTATTATTCACCTTTCAAAATTCAGAACATAAACGAAAAGCCAGAGTTAACTTGCATGACTTGATCATGTTAATGTTGGTTTCCTGGTCTAAGCTTGGTGTCCAGGCTTCTTCTGTCATAGGTGAAAAAATAGAAGGTTCACCAAAGAATATTTAAATGCCATCTATCTTCAGTCTCAGGGCAACAATAACTACTCAGAGATTAAATACGAAACAATTCTTTTTCAGACTTAGTAAATAAATTTGAATTTCTTACTCATTAATTCACATTTTTGACATTACCCCATAATCTTATGTCTAGGTATCTGTGTCATGGGCCTCTTTTTTTTTTTTTTCAGGAAGTGAGTCAATAAAAAATAGTTCAGGCATTTTTAATAATGAATACAGACAGTTTTATGTTTAAAAAATGTTCAAAAATACTGTAATAGCTAATCAAGTATTCAGATGCCAGAATCAAGGCTCCATGTGCAGCCTTGCATGTACACATTATGGTGCAATTTTTAATTACAGAATCAAATATAATAATTTTCCATGAAATCTCTCCTTTTTCTTGCAACACACAAGATAAATACTAGTAATTTTGTGTGGCAAAGGACTCTTATTGCTAATACACAATTTGTATCTATGTTGTGTTTATGAAAACTGAATATTGCCTTTATTTAGATACACTGCCTTTTTATTTCATTTCTTTGTGTGTAATATTAAATAATTTATACTACACTTTTCAGACAAAGTTCACTACAATAATATTTCTCACAAAATATATTAATTTTTATAATTGCCTTTCTTGAGAACTTGGATAAGAAATCATTATATGAAAAATGTAAGAGTTTTTATTTTGGGATACGTGAAATATTAGTAATTCTCTTAACAATATCCCAGACTTTTCAAACAGGATTTTTTGGAAAGTTGTAGCCTTTTATTCTCTCATAGAATCCTCAGCATTTCTTTTTCTGATTTATACAAGGAGATAATCAAAATGCTTAATCTCTAAGAGAAAATGTGAAGAAAAAAAAGTTGGTGAATTACTCACACATTAGTGAGTGTTGCATACCAGATTGCACACCAAAGTCAGTTAGGTAACTTATTAATTTTGATTCTAATAATTTGTGAGCTTGGAGTAAACTTTGCTTGAAGAAATGTGTTTCACAATGGGAATAACCCAGAATATTAAATATGTTGTTGTTTATTGTTATCATCCATACAGAACACTTAATGTGATTGATCTTTTAAGGTTTGAGAGTTTGATTATCCAACATAATGGTGACACAGAAATATAGTACGAGAAAATGAGCATACATATCAAGTGAAAATAAACTAGCTATCCAATTCCTTTAAGCACTTAGGCAAAAAGTAATGATCTGAAATTTCTTTTGCATTATTTGAGCATTTAGGCAAAATCTTCACATTTCAAGGCACATTGAGTATATTTGGAGTTTTCCTAGTTTTCTTCATCTGGCTTGGGTGCAGTCCTAGAATTTGTTAGATGGGGGTGTGAAAGCCCAATTAACATTGAGTCTCCCTAGTTCATCAATGGATACTGTAATGATTATATAAAAGGTGACTTTCACATCCCCATTTATGGAGAACAGTGAGCACTGCTTGTTCCTTTCAACAAGTAGTTCTCTTGCTCATGGTTCATTCAGCTCCTTCACCTAGATCAGTGATATGTGACCAGTCCCTAGCCAGATGCAGCCCCATGGCTACAATTGTTTGAATATATCTGTTTAGATTACTTTGTACATGTAGAAATCCTAAGCATCAAAGACAGGCTCCTGAATTGGGCTCCAGAGACCAGGTACTTAAGAAGTTTTCAAAGTACTAAATTCTTTTCAATAGTTTCAGAGTTAGTGGAAAAGGTCATCCTTTCAAACAAAGACATTAAATTCTGGTTCATGTAGTTCCACATAAACTACGATAGTTGCTCCATTTTCATTAGTTGAGTAAGCAGTGATTTCTTATTTGCTATAGTGATTTAATATTTATTCAGCACATGTATTTGTTTTGTTAGGGAGCAGGTTGTAATTTCACTCATCCATTTCTTTCATGATAGGAAAACTCTTGTGGATTGATTTAAGAAAAGCGAGGTATAAACACTGTCATGTATAATACATTTTCTTCATTGATTAAACTTGGAACAAAAATATCCTTTTCATTTCCATTTAACTTCCATTGTATATCCATTATATATTTTTATGCAACATACTCTTGTTAAAAAGAAACAAAGAAACATAAAATGATTGCACATTTTCCAGATTTATTTTATTCTAGGCGTTGGCTAACATTTGTATTTCTTTAGTGTATATCTTCTTTTTTGGGGTATGACAAATGTTAGATGCTTTATAATTATGCAAATTTTATCTGACATATTTCTAGCCTGCTGAGATCAGAGGTGCCTGGGCTGGGAAAGCTTTAAGAAGGAGATTTACAGGTTTATTTAGCTATTGAATGCAAGAGGCGAAAAACTGTTCATTAGTTCATGTAGTTAATGTTCATTAGTTAATGTAGATTTAATAGATAAATGTAAACAAGAACTTATTTCCTAGTGTTTCATAACTTTCTTATCTTTTAGATTTGAATCTGTTGCAGGTGGTGCTGCTTTAATGTGAAGGCACTACCAAAGCATTTTATTTTTACTTTGCCCAGTGTTTATTTAATTCTCATTTCTGAATTGATGCCAAATAAAATTTTAATTTAATCAGATATCTGGAGTATTCTGTGCAAGATGAAGGGTGGTAATTTGTAGGTAAATGAATGCTGTTCAAAATTCTGTTTTGTTTTGTTTTTTTTTTTATTTTACTAGTTATTTATATTATGGAAACAATCTGCAGTCTTGGAACAGATCTTAAGCTTTTGTGTCCACTGGAATATTTTATCATCATTAGAGTCAATAGTGAAAAAGGACTCTAAACTCTACCACCTTATTCTGTGAATACATCTTAATTAAATTATTAAATATAAAAATCACTCTTTGGGAGGTCACAAAATGTCTTTTTATTTATATTTTTATTCCAGTTCAGCAATTAGTTAATTAAGCTTATATATTTTTTGATAAATTAATCATGAAAATGTCTATTAAACTCAACTCATCTTTCTGAACTTTCTCTCATCAGCACATTTCCATCAATGTCTGTTTTGTTTTATTTTTTTACATCTGTGTTAGAATTCTATCTTCCTTGCTGGCAATGAGTTGCCTAGACAAGGCTGCTCAAGAAATTAATCTGATGTGATTTATAAAATAGATATTACTGAAAAGACATGATATTAAAAATAAAAATATTTTCACCTATTTTAATTATATTAATTTGAGGTCCTGTTAATTCTGATGTGTTATTTTAAACTTCTTATGTTATAAATTGATCTTTCTAAATACCAAGTTTCACAGGCATACTGTTCCCTTTGGCATAAACACTGCTGTTCTTATGTATTGATCATTTATAAAATTGCAGAGAATCTTTTCCCTTTGTGAAACTAAGGTACATCTGTGCCTTTTATGTATCACTTCCTATTACAATTAAGGAGTTGAATTGTGATTTCTGTTTAGTCTAGTTAATTTAAAAAAAAAAAGAAGAAATTATGTAAATTGGCAAAATGTGTTTGTATAAATCTGCAGTTTCACAAAACCAGATTTTGCCAGTCACTCTGATGGGTTCATTGTAGCCTAGTGCAAAGTCATAAATAGGTCTAGACCTGTCAGATTTTTTTATTGTTCTAAGAGCAATGTTCTGTGCATAACAGCAATATAATTTTTCAGAAGGTGAAGTGCTGTGCAGTGCTACCATTAACTAAAGAAAATCCCTCCCTTCAAGCTCTTTCAGCCAAGTTATATGTAGCCAGTGTAGCTGCTGTTTGCAGTAGGGTTAAACAAAGTAGAGTAAAGCCTTATGATGCTGCTATCACAGTCAGGCAGGTGAGGAAATTGCTTTTCCTCAAAATAAAAAGGTTAATGAGAATTAATAGTTTCACTTGTGGTTCATTAAAACCTTTCCTACAGGTAGTATAGTCTAATTCCCTTCCTCTGTATCCTACACTGAAGTAGGCTTTTAAGACTTTTAGCTAAAAGTTCAAAACTGTTCCTTAAACAGTTATATCCTTTTCATTTTCTTAACCTTTCAGTGTGTGCCAAGAAGGTGCTGATACCTCATCTCCCCATATATTTAATTTATACAGAAGGCCTCTTAGTTGGCATGCAGTAATACTGTAGTTTGCTATGAATAAATACAAGCTGAGTCAAAGCTGTTTTCCTTTATTATATCTCAGGTGGTTTATGCTGTTTATTGTTAGCTTTGCTGTTTGCAGGTGTGAGGGAAGTTGTTTGGTTTTCTTTTTTTTTTTTGCTTTCATCTAGGGTGCTTTGTGTTTTCTGGAGTGCTTCTTAAGCTTATTCAGTGTTCCTGCTTCACATGTTGGTAAAACATACCAGAATTTTTTCAGTTTTTCTTGGTCTATTCTCACATAAGATTTGATTTTAAAAAAGGTTTTGTACAGATTTTAGATTGCCGAATGGAGAGCAACACACAGTCTATAGGCCATCTGAATGACATGCAGCTAAAGTAAACATTATCAGTTTTTAACCTGTGGGCTCTCTATTGAAATTATTAAAATATTCTCTTCTGATGAAGGTTTGTGCTGCATCTGTATGAAGACTAACCATATACTCAGTTGCATCGGTCAGGGGAATAAAAGAAATTATTACTCCTCTCTATTCATGTCTCATGATGCTTTAACTGGAATGCATTTTCCAGCTGGTGGCATTTCAGTTGATGAACAAATTGAACCAGCTATGAAGCTGAAACAGGAAGAGTGCAATATATGAAGAGAACCTGAGGGGGCATTTATGAAGGAAAGAAAGCTAAGATAGATGATATTGTCAACTACCTATCAGGGGCTGTAGAAGAGATAAAATCATTCTTTTCTTGAAGGTGCCCAATGAGAGGACATTGGGCATCAGTCCCAAGTTACAGTTTCCAAGTGAAAAACATCTTCACAGTGAGAGTAGTGCTCATTGTAGCAGTTTGCTTTGGGAGGCTGTGGAATCTCTGTACTTGGAAATATTCCAAGCTAGACTTAACAAGGCTGTGAGCATCCTGTTTCCTCAGTCAATGTGATGCAATTAAGTCTAAATTTCCTACATTCCATTGCTGTGCAATCAAGGGAAAATGTAATGTTCACATTACACTCAGATGTAATTCTTTGTGGCATTCTAGAGCTTTCAATTTTCAATAGAAATTTTATGAGATTAGAGCTATGATTCAGGTCAGATTCAAAAACCTGTGGTGGAATGTCTTCAGTGTGGGTACATAAGTTTATGTTTACATGCACATATACACATGCATTTTTTAATTTATACATATATTTGTGGCATTACTAACCAAGTTCCAATTATGAAAACCACCATTTAATTGATAATACCCATAATTTTGGGTTTGCTACTCATGTAATTGAAATGAAGTTAATTTAGGAGAAATTTGGTAATTCTTGTAAATTATTACTGAATAGTGGCCTCTAGACAGGTGACTTTATAAACTAAGCACATTCTGAAGACAAATTTGTGGTCAGAGAAATAAAAACTGCATCTATGGCTCAAAAAGCCAAAACTATCAGCCTAGGAGTGAAACTGTAAATTCTGTTGCATTCTGTAATGGGCTTACTGTGGAGTTAATAATTAGTGTTACACACAGAAATTACGCTTCATATTTAGAAAATAACAGTTTGTACATGCAATCTCTTCACATAAGGGAAAACTGTCAAAACTGGAAATCATTAGCTATTATGAAGCATCTCCCTCTACTTGGAACTGGACCTCTGACAAGATTGTGTCCAAACCAAATCAATTTTCTATCAGTCTTGTGCTTTTCATAAGACTGAACACACTGATTGTTTTGATTCTGAAGACATGAGCCACGTACTGACACACAGAGCAAGAACTAAAAGTATTGCTAAACTTCTCTGCTACTTTTCTGAGGATCAGTATTTTAAAGACATCCAAACTTTTGCTTTAAACCAGTTTAATTCAGCTGTAAAATCTATACGGAGTTCATTCTGGTGGTTGTTAAACAGCTTTGCAAAGGTTTAGACAAAATCTGAGATAGAGGTGTGAAATTCCTAGGGAAGTAAATAAACTTTATCTTAATTAGGATTTGATAATCGTTTTAAAGAGATGTTATCTTAAGAATTTATTGAAAAGTACACCTGGTAGTTTTCCTATTTGCAGTGAATCTTAGAAATGTATTGCTGTGGCTTCCTCATGAAAGTTGTTATCACAATGTGCATCCACAGAAAGGATTTTGCAATCCTGTTTTTAAACTTGTGTTTTTCTCATTGCAAATTTTATACATATCAGCACAGATTAGTGAATTCTGTAGAATAAATTCCTGCATTAATATCCACTCTTTTTTTGTCAATATTTTGGTAGCTAAATTGCATTTGAATAACGTACATTCTAGACATATGTTCTTAACAGTCTTTACATCTTAAACTGTTACATGCATTAGGACCTGCTGAGCTGTGTTGCACCTGACTTATTTATCATATTCTTGGTAAAAGCCTCTTCCTTTTAAGAAGTGATATCCAGAATATATTTTGGAAATGCATTACATAATTCAGTACCTCTAATTAAAGATTTTTGACAAGTACCCGCTGGAGAAAGTATATATGAAAATGCAGATAGTTTGATTCTTTTTCATTCAGGATGTCACTGTACAATGAAGTAGAAGTGCAGAATAATATCTACTGCTGTCTGGTTTTATGTTCAATCAAAATTGAGAAGGGACAAGAATTTGCAGCGTTTATCAATGCTTCCTAGTTTTCAGTAAAATTCAATGTTAGATGAAAAATTGCTTATTTTAAATAAGGTTGTATTTGCTATGCAGTATTTTTCTCAGGAAGAAGAAGAAAAGTATTGGCTGGAGAGGCTGTAATGGACACTTAAGACACAAATGATGTGGAAAGAGAGAATAGGATATTATTTTCCTCAATTCAAGAATTGAGATTTCATAAAATCTGTTTCAGCTAGAGGTTTAAAGGTGGAAAAAAGGATAAACATTTGCCTTTTAAAGGCACAAGCTTAAACTGTGTACTTAGCTGCAAGGGATTTTGTGAAAGCGAAACCTAGATAGGTTCAAATTGCTGTTAAATTAATTGAAGTCCACAAAGGTCTTCTGGGCATCTCATACAGGAATCTCTAAAATCATAAATTTCCAAAATCCATGATACACAGAGAAGATTGAATATTCACCATTTAAACCCCTTCTAATCATTGCCAAAATTACATCTGGGCACTGGTCACAAATGTACTACTTCTTTCTCTAAGCCAATACAGCCCTTTTTTTCCCATGGGCTTTTAAACACTGCAGGTCACCTAGATATGTAAATTCTGTGCAACACTTTATCAGCAATCAATAAGATTATCTGAATAAATACCGTATTTTTAAATGTAATGGGTAGCTTCTAAAGCATAAGGGAATCAGAAGATCCACTACTAAAAATGGAACAAATCTTCATGTTATTTCAAATTCTTCATTTTAAAGAATGTTTGTATTTCTATTCTGCTGTGTTAAGCAGTATAATTTCAGGTGTAAATATAATGTAATAGTGTTCTGTTTGTTTAGAGAAAAGAATTATGTTTGTTTGTGTCAGGTCCTGCACTTGGGTCACAACAATGTCATTCAGCACTGCTGTCTTGAGGATGAGTGGCTGGAAAGCTGCTCAACAGAAAAGGACCTGGGGCTGCTGGTCAACAGCAGCTGAACATGAGCCAGCAGTGTTTCTGGGTGGCCAAGAAGGCCAATGGCATTCTGGCCTCTATCAGCAATAGTGTGGCCAGCAGGACCAGGGCAGTGATTGTCCCCCTGTGTTCAGCACTGGTGAGGCCACACTTTGAGCCCTGTGTTCACTTTTGGGCCCTTACAAGAAAACCACTGAGAAGCTGATGCATGTCCAGCTGATAAAGGGTCTGGAGCACAAGTCTTATGAGTAGCATTTGAGGGAACTGGGGTTCCTGGAAAAAGGGAGGCTCGGGTGTTCCTTATTGCACTCTACAACTTGCCTGAAAGGAGGTTGCTGTGAGGAAGGGATTGGTCTCATTCCATAATAACAAGTGACAGGACAAGAGGAAGTGGCCTCAAGTTGCACCAGGGGAGATTTAGATCAAGTATTAGGAAAAAATTCTTCACTGAAAGAGTGGTCAAGCACTGAAATAAGCTGCCCAGGTAAGTGATGGAATCATCCCTGGAAGTGTTCAAAAGGTGTGTGGATGTGGCTCTTGGAGATGTGGTTTAGTGGTGAACACAGTGGTGCTGGATTAATGGTTGGACTCAATAATTTTAGAGACCTTTTCCAACCTTAGTGATTCTGTATTTCTACTAACTTGAACACAGGCTAATGAAAAAAACACCTAAACCATCAAGAGAAAGACACAGCTATAAAGTTCTCTTTGCCTTCTTGCCCTTCCAAATAAAAACTTATGCTAAGAAATTAATGCATATTACAGTTAGTTGACAGCATGAGATTATTTGATGTTAATATACAGTCTTGGAAAGAGTGAAACATAATATCTGTTCCTTCCAAACATGTAATTTCCAAAGCAGCAATAAAACAAGAGTAACTGTCAGTTTAATCAATATTATGTGCAGGATGACAAATGTTTTACAATTTCATTTCAGTCTGAAATTTGTGTTTTGGGATTTACACAGTAGATTAATATATTTTCAGCATTCATTTCATAGTTTTTAAAAGTGTTTTATCAAACAACTTAATGTGAAAAGTCTTTAGCAGCCTTATATCTTGACAATCACTTAAAATCTCAATGTAGTGGTTGTTTTACATTATAATATATACTGTTATTTTGTTGGAAAGCGTGTGGAAATTTCATTGCTAATGGTCAGACATCTTTGTGTGTATCATTCTATTTTGTGAAATATTGTGGAGTACAAAAATTTCAGTCATCTAGAAGAGGTCCTATATTAATTGACTTTGTACCATAATACTGATTCTTTAGCATTAATCTGGATTTAATAATGTGCTTGAAGGTTGTAAGTGCTGTCAAAAAATGATTACCATATGGGTTTCTTCAAATTTGCTTATAGTGTGGAAGTCTTTGGAAGTCCCCTTTCAACTGAGAGGTGGTTCTTTCCCAGAACCATGTTTGTGTTTTAATGTTTGTCTGATTTGAAATATATTCTCTTCTTCCATACTAAAATTCTCAGGAGTGCTTCAGTTTATGCTGGATGCTCATTGAAAGGTGAATCAGAGTTCAACAGTGAAAAAGAGAGAATATGAGAGAACGATTCAGGCACATAACCCAGGCATTTCCTGAATTTTGTATTTTCTGTACGATGGACTTTTTTTTTTCCCTAGAATGATCTTGGCAGATATATACTTTTTCAATACAGTGATTTACTATAAATTAACCAGAAATGCTAATGTTTTCATAAGTCTCTGATATGATATTTTAAATATTTGGTTTCAGTGAAAATTACTACTGTATAAGAAATAATAACGAAAACTACTATTTGTAAATACCTCACTCCTCAAACAAAACTTTAACTAAAACATTCTCCTGAAACAGCATACATGATATGACACAAAACACATAGACTTTGAGATGCATAAAGAAGATAGAAGAAATAGTGATGTTGGAAATCTTTGTAGTGTGGAAAGGAGACTCATAGAGAAATGCATTTTTCCTCTATGATCTTGCAATTACCCATGGCTGCATTTTGATTTTAATGGCTACCTGTTTTTAATTCAAGTTTGGAGAACAGGAATACAAAGAAAAATATTTCACTCTACTGCTCTGAATTCCAATTACCTTTTGAAATATTATCTTAATTACAGTATTTATTAATCATTTATGAAAGTAGGCACTTTTTTAATAGACATGATCTTGCATGTGCCTTCAGCCCTTGCTTTGTGCTGTATTCCATCTCATTTCAAAGCTAAGCAGGGTCAGGATAGGTCAGTGAATGATTATGAGGTACAAGTATATTTTTAGGTGTTACCACAGAGTGTTAATGATTAAATATCTTGTTTTCACTCCTGAATGTTACAACAGTTACAGGACTGAATGAATTGTAAAAGCAAAGCCATAACCACTCAGCCCCTTTGAGTTATTAAAGACCCAAGAGATTATTTTGAGGCTTTTAAGTTTTGGTGCTAATGGGCTCATTAATCAGACTGAGAAATTCATAATAAGAACCAGTATCTATGAGTAGAAGACAGACAAGTTCAAATGGGATATTAGACACACATTTTAATGTTCAGAATGATTGCTTCTGAAAGGTACTGTGAAAGCGGCAAATTATCCATCTCTGCATGTCTTTGAGTTGATGCCTTTATAGGAAGCAATCTTCAGTGAATCAGATGTTATTAGGCTCAAGAGAAGGGTAACTGGGTTGAAACAAAACTGAAAGGGATTCCAAGGCAATTTCCTGCTTTGAGAAATTGTTCAAAACAAAGCTGAAAGGAATGGCTGATACTTTAGAGAGCTGTGCAGCCCTTCAGAACGACCTGGACACGTTGGAGAGAGGAACTGTCTGAAATTCAGCAAGGGAAAAATAGGGTCCTGCACCTGGGGACTAATAACCCTGTGCACTGTCACAGTGTGGGGACTCACCTGCTGGAATGGTCCTGATGGATAACAAGATGTCCATGAGCTGGCAGTGCGCTCTTGTGGCCAAGAAGGCCAACAGAATCCTGGAATGCATTAGGAAAAGCATTGCCAGCAGGTCAAGGGAGGTGATCCTGCCCCTCTACTCACCCACAGTGAAGTCAAGCCTGGAGCAAGTGCAGTGGAGGGCTGTAAAGATGATGAACATCTCTGTTATGAGGAAAGGCTGAGGGAGTCGGGCCATTTAGTTTTGAAAAGAGACAACTGAGAGGGGACCTCGTCAGTGCATATAAATATGTGAAGGGAGAATGTCAAGGCAATGGTGTCAAGCAATAGGACAAGAGGCAATGGACAGAAACTGATTAGCAAAAAATTCCTTGAATATGAGGAAGAACTTCTTTACTGTGCAGGTGACCACACATTGGAACAGGTTGTCCGGAGAGCTTGTGGAGTTTCTGTCACTGAAGATTTTCGAGAACCATATGGACACAATCCTGTGGAATGTGTTCTAGAATAACCTTGCTTGAGCAGGCAGGTTTGACCTTTCCAACATTCCCCAAACCTTTCCAACCTTCCCTTTTGTAAACTGCATCCTATGTTATTACACAGACGTGTTCCCATCCTATCCCCTGGAAATCTCTTCCAGAGCTTAATGCTTTAACAGGAAGAAGTACTTTTTTTCTGATTTCCAGTTTTCTTTTAATCAGATTTGATTTATGTGAGTTTCCTGTTAGACTTGTTAGCCTCCATTTTCCTTGTTTTCCTCTTCTGTGCTTGTAATCAGTATAAACAAGACAGGGGCTCCATTAGGACATAAATATGCTCACCTTTACATAAATCAACATTATCATAAATCAACATGTTATCAACATTCTTCTCATACTGAGTCCAAAACAAAGCACTGCACCATCTATTAAGAAGAAAATGAGCTCTATCACAGCCAAAAGCAGTACAGTAGGAAAGAAGGAAAAGTTGTGCTAGGAGAGTAAGAAAGTGAGATTATCATGGTGACTACTTTCCTGAAGTGTTGTAATTTACACCCAGAAAATTGTCATTCTGTTATCTACATGAAAAGGGTGGCATTCCTGCTGTGGAAATAGCACAATTTAAGGCAACTCATATTTTCCATGCTTGGGAAGTGCTAAGGGTAAATCTTAGACAAGTAACAGCAAATCCTGGTAATCATCAGAGTCAGAATCAGTATGTATCTTCACTATACAATACTGCACCATTGTGAAAATTTGCACAGTAATTCTATATTTTTGCTACTTGCAGCCTTTTAAATCCAAAGTGCCTCTGGATGATTCACAGTACTGATCTCTTCTGCTATTTACTTGAAACTGTGCTGTGAACCTTTCCAATGACAAATATATCAACCTGGGCTAATTCAAATCACAGAACAGAATCACAGAATATGTCAATTTGAAAGGGGCCAACAAGGATCATTGTGTCCAATTCCCACCCCTGCACGGGGCCGTCCCCAAGAGTTACACCATGTGCTTGAGAGTGTTATTCTAACGCTTCTTGAACTCTGTCAGGTTTGGTGCTGTGACCACTTCCCTGGGGAGCCTGTTCCAGTGCCCAGCCACCCTCTGGGTGAGGAACCTTCTCCTAATATCCAGCCTAAACCTCCCCTGACACAATTTCTTTCATTCTCTCAGGTCCTGCCACTCATCACCAGAGAGCAGAGATCAATGTCTGCCCCTCCTCTTCCCCTCATGAAGAAGTTGTAGACTGTGATGAGGTCTCCCCTCAGTCTCCTCTTCTCCAGGCTGAACAGACCAAGTCAGTAGACCAAGTGTTGAGTAGATCATCCCATGGTCAACAACCCCCAGATTTTTCTGCTTGCACCAACCTCAGAGCCATGCATTGACTTGATGGATCTGTCTATTCCTTTCAGTACTTTTTAGGCCCCAAGTTCTGCTCCCTGATTCTACTAACTTTATTTTGGGAAGGTAAACAAGCATTAAGACCCCCAAAAAAGGGATAGAAAAAAAAAAAAAAA
>VZTX01025374.1:165484-188898 GCA_013400915.1 Pardalotus punctatus
AAAGGTGGAGTAATTAATAATGATAAAATTGGTTTACAGGCTTCTAGAGTTTTGTTTTTCCTAGATACCATGGTAGAAAGAAAATGTTATGCATACATGGAGGCTTAACACCAAGAAGCTCCAGGGTTTGTAGGATGTAGGACCTTCCAGAAGGTTGTTTCTGTCAGGGGAAGCAAGACGTGTACACGTCCTCATCCATTTAACAAGTTTTGTCTGTTTTGTGTACAGGTTTAGACTTCTTGAATCTTCTTAGATGTGAAAAAGAATATGTACAGGATGTGAAAGATCTTTCAACAATACAGGAAAAAAATATTAACCATTCTGACATAGATTGAAAGTTTTAGCCAGTTTATCATGATAAACTGGCATATCAGCAAATGTCTGTAAGCAACTGTTTCTGGGCTACATTTAGATCATGAAATCCCAGAATGCCACACCATATTGACAATGAATTAGACTATAGTATGGCTAATTCTGCAGCCTCATATCCTGAATGTGAATTATTATATTTAAATTAATTTAAAAGTTGAAAGTAATAAAGGAAAATATTGGATTGTGAAAGTCAAACTCAGTCATCTAGAAGTCTCTACCAAGATTTCAGTATGCTGTGTGAGCTGCTACCCATAGTCACAGTCTCTGCTATCCTTAACCTGCTGTCTGCTCTCCCCAAAAAGCAGAATTTGTTGTTTCTTTTCCCACTGACAAAGTTCAGAGGAGCATACACATGTACACAGGATATCTTTCCACTCTCCTTGGAACACCCCAGCCTTTATACCCCTTTTGTAATGATGATAATCAGGCTGGCATCTGGTTCAGAAAGAAACATATCTGTTTGGATTGCATAGATCAGATGGAACCCACTCAGATAAAATCTGAGATTTGGTTATAGATTCAGGATCTCAGGTTCAGGTTTCTGTATAGAATCTGGGATTTGGCTAGAAAACCAGACCATAAGCATATTAATAAATACTGGTCCTTTTTCTAATGGGAGTTCATGAACCTGAAAAGCCCATTCTCTTTAGGAAAGAAGTTACACAATGCAACAGTTTTTGTAAAAGGGGTGTAGTCTTATATTGTTACACAGCCAATATGGAAAACCAGGCATAAAAACAAAAGGATTGAATTTAATGTAACACAGCAGCAATAATTCCTGAATAAAATGGTTTAGGAATTGACCAAATTCAAAATTTGCTTTCATGTCTTTAGCACTTCTCAAAGTATATTACCAAGATGAATTAGTATGAAAATCAAATGCACTATTTATTAATTTATTTAAATATTCTCATGAAAGCTTAAGTTTTAAACTAAAGGTAGTATGAGCTTAAAATGTGATGCACATTAGTGATGGACTAACCCTAGTAAATTGGTATATTTTTTTGGCATTAGTTTGTGTGGTTTTAATTTTTAATTGTTACGGTCACAGCATCCAAATCACAAAAATAAAAAACATTTTAAATAAGACCCCTACATTCAAAACCAAAAAACCTGCTAAACATTTTACTTCCTTGGCAGCTCTGATGCAGCATGTTCTCAATAGCAATCTCAGAATATGATATTCTTTGTCAACAAATGAAATGATTTAATATTTTTCAGCTTCTTCATTATAATTGATACATGCTGATTAGTGAAATCAAGGACATAAACATCAATGAGACCTAACTTTTGCAAGATAATTTGATTTCCTGTGAAATAATAATCATTCCAAGTCAATTTTTTAAAAAAAAATCTAATTCAATTGCGTTGGTGACATTATAAAAATACATGGTATTTAATTCCATTTGGTAATAGTTTAATTTTATTAGAGCCCTTACATTCCTGTGATGCATAATCTATTAGATACTTGGGTGATAGCTTATCTACCTTTAAATATAGATATGTTTTGTTTACATGGCTGTCCTGTTCTAATACTTCATGCTTGTTTAATTCTAACCTTGTGTACTGCTGAAAAGGTTTAAAAGTAAAACAACTCTGCCACGGAAATGCTATAACCCACAGCAGTAGTTACTGCCATGGTCATTTTGAGAAAGTGGAAAATCAAGTGACGGAGCAGGTTCAGAGACTTTAATGCTTTCTACTGTAAGTTACATTTTCTGAATGGAAAGAAAAAATCCACTGCTCCACTTTATCAAAACATGGAAAGGTTACATGAATGACATATGCGGAAGAGGCCCAGTTGGTCTAATGAGACTCACAGGATAGTGAAGACCAGATCTACAAAGCCTCTAAAGTATCAGATTCAAAAATTACATGTCTGGGAGTCTCACACAATTCTGTCACATAATCTTTGACATGCTTTAAGGTTCAGTACCCTTGTTCTCATAATAAAGGTTTATCTGCCCATGAGGACCTAGGCATTTCTGAAAGCACTTCACTAGAAAAGGATGAGAGGAAATGGTCTCAACTTGTACCAAGGGAAATTGGCATTGGATATTAGGAAAAATTTCTTCACAGAAAGAGTGGTCAAAGTGTGGAATCACCATCCCTGGAAGTATTCAAAAAACATCCAGATATGGTACTTAGGTCATAGTTTAGCAGCAAAGATGGCAGCATTAGGTTAATGGTTGAGCTTGATTATCTTGAGTCCTTTCCAGCCTTAATGATTCTATGATTCTATAACTGTGTACCTCAATTCCTATCTTGCACCTTAATTTCAGGAGAATTTAAAATTTATTTAATGTATTCTGAAAAGATGTCACAGACATCTGTTGTATCCTGTTCCCTAAAGTGCAAAAATGAAGACTAGTCACAAAAAAAAAAAAAAGGTGGATATTTTTCCACAATAAGTACATGAGAAATTATTTCCGTTATGATAAAACAGCTAGCCATTGAAATATGCTTTGCTATCCCAAATGAAATTAACCTCAAGTAATTAAAATGTTATCTAGGAAGATTTAACATTCATTAGTCAGTTCAGGAAATGCTAATGAGTTGAAAGAGAGAATCTTTAGCTTTGAAGACCAAAAACCTGGATTTTATATATATAATCTTAATTATATATATGACATACTTTATTATATATATGGATATGTATAGTATATTTATAATATACATCTGTCATATTATGTCTATAAAACATCATATGTGTTTGTTACTTTCTGCAGTATTCATGCCTGAGGAACATGAAATTAAAGGATGTCCAGATGTTTAGAACAATAGTTTTGAGCTCATATGTTTTGTCTGACAACTGTTTGATTTTACTTTCTGTCAATGATCAATTAGTACAGAGGCTGTAATAAGTTCTCCTTAAGCATATATCCAAATGAAAAAAAAATTAAAGATGCGAAAAAAATCTTAATCAAACCTAAAATTATTGTTCTGAAGTTAGAGCTCCTGCTTTGAATGTTATTCTTAATTAATTAAATTCTATGAGTTTATGAAATGTGTTCCACCATCACAATGCTTCTCTGTAGTGTTAGGTCTTTGGATTAATATGCTATTGCAAAGTTCGATGTTGGTTCCTATTAAGTAGAGTTATATATTTTTTTCATAATGGGATTTAATATCAGTTTAACCAGACTTAATTAAATTTTTTCTTATAAATAATTTTATTGAGAAGTGCAATAAAAATTTCTGAGTTTTATGACTTTTTAATTAAAATCCATTAAGCCAGCTTGTGGTTAAGTACCTGCCTGCAATCTAGTT
Organism: Pardalotus punctatus; assembly: GCA_013400915.1. Lineage (NCBI taxonomy): Eukaryota > Metazoa > Chordata > Aves > Passeriformes > Pardalotidae > Pardalotus > Pardalotus punctatus. Next base: position 169,127 of record VZTX01025374.1, read on the forward strand.
CTCTTACATTTCCAAGCTATTCTACAATGTTCTAGACACACAATTTAAACTTTTTCAGGAGGTAATGGATTAAAACCTCATTCCATAAAAATCTACATTTTTTGCAACATATTGACATTTAATCTAGTAATTTTAAAAATAACTGAGTCATGTTTTGATCCAATTATCAATTATGTTAAGGTAACTTAACAGCGTGGTTAATATTGTCCATGACCATATATATACCTTTGATTTTCTGTTGTATTGGCATTCTGTTTTGAGTGTACAAGTAGAGTTAAAAGGCAACTCATTGAAAGTTAAGTTTTACATATCAAAGCATTCACATTCATAATAATAATAAGCATCATTTACAACTTTATCTAATGCATTCTATCTACATGTATGTACTTTATCTGCAATTACCTTATACATTTCATGGATCTTCTGTCTCATGATTTTGTCATGTCTATGTCTACATTATTCATCTCTGCTACCTTATATAAAATAGGCAGTTAATTTTTAATAAATATGCTTAAGCAGTAAATTTAAAAAAATATGAAGTTGGAGAATTAAAATAAGAGTTTCCTTCTATTGCATGGGGTAGGGAAGGACAGCATGTGACATCATAGAGCCAAAGGATAATTCTGATGTTGTAAGTCTTGTGCCATTTTTCCCTGTATTTGTTATAATGTCTCAGCAGTAGTGTGTTTCTTCTATTTCAGTTTCCGATGACTAGTCTTTCTTTCCCCTGGTCCAGACCCAAACAAGCAATTTTAGACAGCATTGATTTGGATTTTGATGTGCTAAAAACTAAAAACTGAACTGAGTGGGTGTAGCAGTGGAATTATCCACTTCCCTCAGTTTTGATGTTTTTACACTTAAGTCCTTGACTGATGCTTTGTCACTCTTTCCCTTCTTCTCATCTTACACACGCAAAGTGTATCCAAAACGGTGTAATGAAATTCATAATTTTTTTTTGTCCCTCTATTACTTTTTACATTTTTGGTTTATATAAAAATTTAGGGCTTTTTTTTTTCTTGTGCCTCCTGTCTTGAACTACTCTACTTACTTCTTAAAATTGTCTATGAATCAAGAATATGAGAACACATTTACGATTTCTCCACATTTACGATTTCTCCACATTACAATTTCTCCATTTTTTTTCACCCTAAAAGAAATATTTGGAGGAAAATACCTGCAGAACTGTGATTCTACTGTGTCCTGTTGATGTAGAGTAGGTAGTTCAGGGAGTGCTTAATTCAGTCCTTAGGATTCAGACAACTAAATGCAACTTTTTTCTTTTCTTAGAGTGCATATGTATTATGTAATTTATAAAGGGTTTTTAGGTGGGTTTTTGTTTGGTTTTTTTGGTTTTGTTTTTTGTTTTTTTGGGGGGGGGTTGTCATTTTTAGCTATTCCTATTCTTATTTGTCTTGGTTCTGTCCAGGACAAGGTTAATTTTTTGCAGTAGTCAGGAAGGGGCATAGCTAGGACATGGAGGTTATTCTGTAAAACCTTATTTCATTCCCTGGAGTGGGGGAAAAATGTCTCTTTCAAGGGGAAGGGATTCCTTCCAGGCCAGTAAATGTGACTAAGGGGTCCATGTGACAGGGGGATCAATCTGGTATTGTCTATTTGATATGGGGAGCTGTGGGGTGTGGGGGCTGTGGTTCTGTGTGAATCATTTCCTTTCTTGTACCCTCTGTCATTAGTATTGTTGCTGTTACTGTTTGTTTCCTTACCTCATTGCTGTTTCCAGTAAATTGTTCCTGTCTCAGCCAGGGACCTTTACCTTTTGTGCCTCCAGTTCTCCTCTCTAGCCCACCGCTGGGCGGAAGGGTGAGGGGAAGAGCAGAGGAGCAAGAGAATGGCACTTGGTTTGGAGAGTCTCAGTGGGGGCACTGAACTGGGGAGTACCATTCCTATACCACAACAGTATTATAGTTTTCAATACTGTGAGATCTTAATTGCTGTGAACATTTTGCATGATAACTAGATATTAACAATCTGTCCTAAAAAGTTCCAAAAATAATCCTTAACTCATGGTGTTGATCTTCCCCTTAGCCTTGTTATATGTATAGACAGAAATCTAGATATTCATGATATAACTGTATATTACTGACAAGTTATATAACAAATAGGTCAGACAGTAAAAAAATCCAGGAAAAATGTAGTATGTGCATGTAATGATTGACAATATTTTGAATGTGCTCAATTACAACTGAGTTTATAAAAATTTCAAACAATAGCCTATTCTAATTCTGACAATTTTTAATTACAGTATTACCATATAACCTTCACATTGTTTTCAGAATATCTTTATATATGAATTGCAATTATAGCTGTTGAACTCTAATCATTTATGTTTTGTTTTCCTTATGAGCTGAAAGAGTATGGCAGAGCATACCCATATCTGGGTATGGCAGATATTGACTAATCCTATGGCTTATTAGCTTTAACAGTTATTTTTATTTTCTTGAAGTATTACTGAATCCAAAATACCTTTTTCTTCTCAGGAGAATATAATGGAAGTTATAAGAAATCAAGAATTTTTACTTCTACCAGCTGAAGAACTCCATAAACTTCTTGCCAGTGATGATGTGAATGTTCCTGATGAGGAGACCATTTTCCATGCCTTAATGATGTGGGTGAAGTATGATATGCAGAGGCGATGCAATGACCTAAGTATGCTGCTTGCTTATATCAGATTACCACTCCTTCCACCTCAGGTATTTTTAAAACTATGTAATCATCATCATCATCATCATCAACAAGAACATCATTGTTATTGTCTTCTTGTGAAAACTCTCATCAGGTTATAATCTTCAACTTCTGAATAATCTTTGTGTTTAAAAGCAAACCTGTTCAGAATCAGAAAAAATGAGTGGAACTATATTCTTGCGAGCATCACAAAAATGTAAGAGGCAAACACACCATCTTGTAGCACGGACAGTTCAGACGGGATATTGGCTTAGGGGGAATCACTTGGAATGCAGTAAACAAATGCAGCAGTATTTTCAAAGGCTACGTGATCTCCATTGAAGGTTTTCCTGAATTAGACCAGATCACTAAATCCAGTGCTGGCAGAAGCCCTGATTTGAGTGAATCAAATCAGCTGACCACTGGAGGTCATTTGGATCTCCCTTCCTATGAAATCTTCTGAATGAATCTGTGATTCAGGCTTCAGTTTCTTCTACTTTTCCAGAGAATTAATAGCAGTTTTTTCCCATAATTCCATACAATCGATCTCTTTTCACTTAATGTACTGGCTCTGGCTGGAGTGGAGTTAACTTTCTTTATGGTAGCCCATAAAGTGCTTTGTTTTGCACCTACAGATAAAACAGAAGGTGAGAGTAACACATGTTCTTGTTATTAGATTCCTTGGGGCAAATAGAGTGAAACAACACAGAATGATTGGTATTTGTAAACATACACATGTAGGCTTTTAGAACAATTTGGTTGTACAGAAAAATGGGTATGTAGATACTTTGTTTGTTGTTGTCTGTAGTAAAAGGAGATCCACAGATCATGGGACACTTTGGGACACCTTCTAAGATACAGCTGCCTGTTAGATCAACAAATTTGAGTCCATTATGACCCATTATGGTCCATCAGCAGAAACTGATACCTTCAGGCTACATATGAATGCCCCAGTACTTCCCCAAAGGGGAGTTATGTCTGAATTCACTTGAGTAAGGACAGACAGTAGTGTGCCTCACAAATTTGCCATTGTCCTTATCTGGTTCAACTCCAGGTGTAGCCTGAGGTGTCAGTTGTGCTCACCCTCTGCACCTGGGAGGTTACTTTGCATGTGGGCAGCTTGTCCCTCATTGTTTGAGCCATCAGCATTCCAATCTCTCTTCCAGTATCACTTGTGGATATGTTCTTCTCCCCAGACCTGGAATGATTGGACAATAGTGCCTCCTTTATCTTATCTCAAGTTTCCCTCACAGTCCAAGTTCCAGTTAGTAGGAATAGTTGGGGATGGTGGGTTTCAATGGTTGCAGATGAACAGCTGCATCTTTGCAGTTTGCTACAGAAGGCAAAGGTCCTCCCATGATTTTTGCAATGTTTAAGCCATTAACCATATCAGTCTCTTACTCAGAGCTGGTAACACTTGTTTTGGCTATTGCCGAGCTCTGCTTGTGTAGCAAGGATGTAGGTGACTAGTGAGTTGGGTACATGGAAAAAAAAAAGTTTAAAAACTGTTTATAAGGAGTTTTAGTAAGAAATATTTTATAGTGATATACTGGGGATTCTCTTGAACTTCCTGTTCTTTTTATTCTGGAAATTAAATCCTACACAGTGTTGATGGTCTATGATTGAGAACTGCATCATAAAATGTCAACTATAATTCTAAAAAAATCAAGATCTTTTTCAAAATTAGAGTTAAGATATAGCAAAATTTCAGCTAAAAATTATTGAGAGCTGAAAGTGAAATTTTACTTTCTGTTACCAAAAGGGGATTTTTTTCCTGCTGTGGTTTATACTGAAATATATATCATATAAGACCTTCTATCATTTTCATTGCACTGATAATTAACTGAAGAGCTCTCTGAAAAGAAGCCCGGTCAAAATTAGCAGCTAATCATTGGACCTTTGGGGAAAAAAAAAAATTCTGTACCTTTAAATTCACTTGAAAAAGATTAAGTCATAGACTACAAAGATTATTGACAGATTGGAAAGACTGTACTGAGATCTGCTTAAAATGAAGGTTTAAATTTATAGCCCAAGTTTTCACGATGCCTCATTTCACTCTCAAGGTGCAGTAATTATATTGGCATGTAGTCAGACTAAAGCAGTACAGTATCAAACAATGTAATTCATAATCCAGTAGAAGAATTTAGGAGAAGGCAAGCCAGTATTAACATGTTTAAAGGAAACTATCATGAAGCTGAAAATGAAATAATAGAACTCACAATGTTGCCATAGAACTTTTTGCTTCTTTGATTTGCCTGAAACCATCTTCTAAATTAAACAGTTCATATTTCTTCTTTCATGTCAAAAAAGAAAGATTGGTGGCTTGGCCAATATAAGAAATTATTTCACATTATAATAGGTAATAATATAGGTAATAGGTGAACACCTTTCTATAGGTGTTCCAGATATTTTATGTTGATCCATACAAAAAACATATTTATGCTCTTAATTTCTGCTCATTTTCATTCTTAAGGGATTTGAGGAGAGTAAAATTTGATGGCACCCTTAAACCTTGTTAATGCTGAAGTGTTTTGGATTATTTACTCAAATGGTTAATTTACAAGCTTATCATAAATATTTTTCCCTGTGACTTTTAATAGCATTCTTTACAGAGAGTAAGCTAACAAACAATTTAAGAAACAAGCAAAAACTATGTTTAAGATGACCTTTTGTAAGTTCTTCAAAAAGTATAAGAAACTACTTTTGTGGCTAAATGTTCCACTGTTGTCCTCAACTTTCAGCAGTATTTTTGAATGAATTTTAAATAAAACCCTTTTAATGTTAAAAAAAACTGAACAAAATTACTACATGTGAAACAAACAGAAACACTATAGACAGTTTATATACAGGTGAGTGTTTATATATATATATGCATGACTTTTTTTTAATGTGATATGATAAACATATACATAATCACAGAATCAAAATGACAGAATGCCTGAGGTTAGAAGGGACCTCTGAATAACCTCTGGTCCAACACCTGATCAAACAGAGATAACCTGGAGCCATTTGCACAGGACTGTGTCTAAACAGTTTTAAGTCTCTCCAAGGATTCTGCCAGTCCTTAGTCACCCTAACATTATAAAAGTGTATCCTGATGTTCAGAGGAAACCTCCTGTGTTTCAGTTTGCACCCGTTGACTCTGATCCTCTGGGCACCACTGAAAAGAGCCTGGATCTCTCTTTTATGCACCCTCTCTTCAGGTATTTATGAACATTAATTAGATTTCCCAGAGGCTCCTCTTTTCTGGGATGAACTGACCTAGCTCTCTGAGCCTTTCCTCACCGGAGAGGTGCTCCAGTCATCTTCATGAGCCTCTTCATCTTCATAAGCCTTCATTATATTCTCTACAGTATGTTCATGTCTCTCTTGTGCTGAGGAGTCTAGAATTTGACACAGGTCTTGCCCTAGTCTCACCAGTGCTGAGACTAGGGCAAGAATCACTATCCTTGACTTACTGACAGTACTTTCTCTAACACAGGTCTGGATATCACCTCTCTTTTTTGAGGCAAGGGCACAATTCTGGGTCCTGTTCTGCCAAGCTACTTTCCAGCTGGGTGTCACCCAGCATCTATTAGTACATTACACATACAGATACACATGGACATACATGTAAACATATAAATTTATTCAATTCTTTTATAGTATAATGTAGTTAGGAACATTCTCCTTAGTAGTTTCCTTAGAAGTAGAATATAGAGTTGGGGAAAGATGTATACATTACGGTGTGATTAGAATAGCTAAAGGTGTTCTCACCTAGTTCCCTGGTGACACATGATACAGTGATTGCCATTCCTACCCCTCAGGGAGAAAAACAGTTCATCTAAATCCTCACTAATTGTATATAGACAAAAGTCTAACCTTGTCCACAGCTGAAGCTGAAACATTAACTTCTGGCCGTGAAGGCAAATGGAGTAGAAGAGATTATATCTATTCCACTGAATTCCTCTTATCTTTATATCCACCTTTCCCAAAACAGAATAGTTTATTCTGTGTTTATATCTTGTATTCCCTGACTCAAACTGTACTCTGAAACATTCAATGCAATGCAGCAGCATATTTGAGCCTCTGCCTATTTCGATTACTAATGACGTAATCATGTTTACTAAGATGAAAAGCCGGTTTCTGCTGTTTTTCTGTACACAGTTGAATGTGTCTGTTAATGTTGATGCTACAGCATGAGCCAAGAACGTTTGCAGCTTCTATTGGCCAAAACATTATTTTTATGGTGTTTTTTAAGAGTGTGAGAAGTTGCTAATGATACTTGGTCTACTGACGTAGCTTCCAAGCAAGAGTTAAAAGTTAACACAATACTGAGTGCCTAGAATGGCATGACAGTGAAGATGAGTATGTTATACTGTTTTAGTGTTTTTCAGCAAAGATGTGAATGATAAAAAAAGCACAAATATTTCCTTGTAGAAATGTTTAAGTTAAAGTTAACTTTACATACATCACCAGTATGCTTGGTTTATAAAAGCTGTTATTTGCAACTGCTTGTAACAGTAGATCACTGGTTAACTAGGAAAGTTAAAAAATAGCATAAAGTAGAGGTATTATTGTCTTTTCCTCTGCAATACTTTTAATAATATCACTTTCAGAGGTTTACAAATCACATCAGTAGGATAACACATAGTATTTCAGTCTTAAATACACTGTGGCTTAGATCCATCCAAATTAGATTTCTTGCCCAGGAGCAGAAACAATGCAGTCCTTATAAAATGAAGTACTTAAGTACCGTGTAAGCCACTGGAGAGAAAGTGAACAGATCCACATGAGTTCTCTTCCTATTCATACAGAGATGCTGTAGGCAACCTGTAGGAAGCACTGATCCTCTAAATCTCCTTAGAACTCACACATTGCATCTGACTGTATATGATCTTAAAAATGTATATGAATTTCCATGTTATAATTGAGTAGAAACCCTTTAAATCTTAGCTTCGGTAAGTGGCATGATGAGGTAAACTTGTAAATTCCTTCCACAGTTCAGCTGGCATTTGGCAAAGAGGTACTTTATACTGCTAAAAAAACTCAATTAACCAGGCAGTTGTCAGCCAGGTTCATTAAGTTCCAACCTTTTCAATATATATTGAGCTGCAGGAAACAAGTGAAGGTTCCTTTGCTTAGCAAAAATGAAGGACATCATGCTATGCCAGTCAATCCTTAAATTTGTCCTTGAGAGCAGCGTGATTGATAATATGAAATGAGGAGCTTTTTCAGTTGTCTTACTCTCTCTAGCATCACTAAACAAGAGCAGCTGATAAGAACACACACCTGAGCAGAGTTCTAGGCTTTTAAGAGTGGTTCCTACCTACTGGTCTGGGATAAATCCTAAGTATGTGTGTACAGTAAGTTATCCTCTACAGCATTTTGTGAATTCTTTCAATCTTTTCTCAATAATTGCATACCAGGAGATTATAACTTTAGTCTGAAAAGAGTGAAGGTATGATTCAGTTTCTTATGTATGTGTAAAGGCTTCTTCACATCAACTATATTCCTAACCTCTCACTGTAGTCAATGAGGATCTAGTGCCCTTTCCAACATACAGGAACAAACCTGTGTGCTGACTTGAGAAATTCCATGGATTATCATGCTGCCTGGCTCCAAGCAATTTTTCTGAAAACATTCCTTTATAAATCCAGTGCTATATTTAATGGCTCTGTGTTGATTCTTAGATACCCTGTGGCATCTCAAATGGTGCTAAATGGTTGGTTTTGTGCAAGTGGATTAAGCATCACTCAATTTGAATTCCAGCCTCTATCAGAATAATATAAATTTGGGAATGTGAAGAAGTTTGACAATATTTTTAAAGTAAAATTTATGTTAATTTCAAGTAAATAAAAATAAATAAATTATTTTAAGAATTAATAACTTCTCAGTCCACAAAAAATTTTTGGACAAACTTCTAAGATGATCTACATATTCCTCTGTTATCAATGTAGGAGAAATTTGGGCTTGAAATTTCAGTTGGTTGTATAATGACAATAAGTTGAGTATAGCCAGTTGAAACAAGCAAAGTTGCTATTTTTTTGCTTTTCTTATATAGATCATAGAGTAAAGCTAACGTTTTAACATTTTTTATAGCAGCTTCTCTGGTGGTGGATGTAGCTCATCAGCTGATATTTTACCTGAGCAAAGATCTGACACTTCAATGCAGTGTGCAGATAGAACCCAAAGGATTTTTTTGTGTTTTAGATAGTTCAAAAATTGTCCAAAAGTCCTGTCAATATGGTTGGGAATTTTTTTGTGTGGATAAATGACATGCGAATATTTGTAAACAATGAAAATTATAACCACTCAACACAGTTCCATGTGGCGTTTGTAAAAGCATTTTATTATCAGTAAAGTTTAGTAAATACCAGTAAATATCAGTAAAGTATCAGTAAATGCTTTGAAACTGTCAAAAGGTGCTGTTCAAATACAAGGTTCTGACAACATCATTCTATAATGCTATTTCTTTATCCAGCACACAGTCAACTTACCTGACTTTTTATTCAGTGTCTCATGATATACTGAGCATATGTTTTTTGCTACTAAATATTTTGGGTTAAATTTATTTAGTGGAAGAGTGGATTTTCACTAATTAAATCACTTCTTCACATGGTCAGAATTATTGGGGAATGATAATGATGCACAGAAAATACAAACCTTGCCCCACCTAAATTATTTCTGTGCTGCAAAATATTTAGAACAATGGTTTTATAAAAACAGTATACTTCTGTTGCTTATTCTATGCATTTTATATGACATGCTTGTGAGAATATACATTTCATACATGTCACCACTAGAATGTATAGACTGTGTCCATGTGAAAACACATATTTATGGATAAATTAGATTATATTAACTGTCAAATCAATTAGAAGCTCTGGTCACATAAATAAGAGGACATCTTTCCTTAACCTTTGAAATAGCACCATGCTTAAATGAGTAATACAGTTATGTTCTCATTCAATGATGTCTTCAGTTTTGAGAAGACATGTTTTGCCTCTTGCTTATGTTTTTACAAGGTCATATGATCTGTAGTTATTATTTGGTATGTTTATATATTTTTCCTCTTACTGATTGTCAGATTATTGCTGTGGGTTGACCCTGGTTGGATGCCAGGTGCCCTCCCCTCCACAACTGGACAGGGGAGAGAAAGTACTACAAAAGAATCATGAATTGAGACAAGTTCTGCTGGTTTTGGTGTTCCATAAATCATGCCTCCAGAGGTCATGCAAACATAACATACTGAAAGCAGACAGGGCAAAGATCAATCACTGCTTTCAACCGTTGCCAACAACAGGTGGTTTTAAAAGCAAAAATTATTATTGCTGTTGATGTCTTTGAAATCTGTCACTCATAAGTAAAGAAGGGAGGAAAAAGGGAAGACTAAGCAATGGGTTAGACTTACCCTCCATAATCTTAAGTCATTATTTTTTGTAGTGCAATGCCATTTTCTTCATTCTTCCTTCTCCCTCAGATTGATTCAGCATAATAGACAAGCACAAAATAAGAAACATTTTCTTTTCTCGTTCTAGTTGAGTCATCAATATTTCAGAAATTTTGTATGTCCTAAAAGACTTCTTCATATTAGATATTTGTAACATTTAAATATGAAATATATTATCTGGAAAAAATGCATAAATACAGTCCCCCTTCTGTGATGTTTTCTTACCCATCTTTTTTGTCTGCTTCTAAGACTGGAGATTGTATTTGAATCAGAAGAATATTATTTATGGGGACAAATGCTTTTTATGTTCCATTTCTTCACACTTATTCTCATATAAGAGTTTTATGAAAATTACATCAATTTTGGTAGACTACAGCTAACTGCAGTTAACAGGTAACTACAGTAAAAACTAGAAAGCCAGTAATTTTCAAATATGGGCTATTAGTTGGTATAGACTGAATAATGTTTGTATTCCATTTGTTAGCATGTCGTGCTTTTGCCTAATCTCCTATTTATCACTTTCAGAAGAAAAAAAATAAAAAAATTGGTTCAGAAGAGCTTCAAATAAAGACATCTGCTTTCAAACAAAAGGAGACCAGCCAATAAGAACATTTTGTCAAAGACCAACCTTTTTGTTGCTTCTAGTGTTGGGGTATTTTTTTATATTTTCTCCTTTTTTTAATGTGATTGGGTTTTTAAAAGTTTTTGTTTCACTTCCTTTTGAATGGAATTTGACCTTTTGAATTCAACTTGACCTTTTCTTATTTCTTATGTAGCCTTTTAACACTATTGTAAAATATACATTGCTCTCAGAATTATGAACTTAATATTTTCTTCAAGGAGTAGAGAATGAAAAGTACAAGGTACTCTAAGAGGCATTGATCTTACCTAACTTTATGTGGAATCTTAAGATTTATTTTAAGAATGGATTTATCTTGAAATAAAAATATTTTATCTTCATTTTCTGGAAAGTGATCCTAGCATGATGAAGTAAAAAGTAGATCTGTGCATCAGTAGAATTGTTTAGAAAGCTTGCATCTTAGGTTTTGCCCTCCTAATTTCAGCCTCTCTTTAAAATACATAGATTGATAAAATTCTTGTGAAAAGACATCACTGGAGGCAGAAGCTTAGGGTGGGAGGGCTTTAAAAAATTGCTGTTTTCCTAAACTGGATAAAATTTGAAACATTAATGCATCAGGGTGATAAGTAAATTGCACAAATTAGTACCAAAGACAGATGTGGTAGTACTGGTAGTTCAACAAAAGTTGTGACCCAAAACAATGTGGGCATATTTACAAATTAAGTTAAAATTTAAATTGTCACAAAAGATAACAAGGGTCTCCTTATGGCAAATAATACTGAAGATTATAATAAATGGGTTTGTTAAATCATAAGCTTTGGGGAAGAGTTAATGTTGTGAAAGTGATTTCAATACCACGGTTTAATTACTTGCCACAGATGCTACCAATGAATATGAATATTCCAATTCCATTACTTAGTTTATTCAAGATGAAGGGGAGAAAGTCAGTTTCTTCATTTCTATATCAAATGTACAGCCTCAGAGAATGTGTGTGTATGTGGTTGATTGTGTCTCTAATATATTCTTTAGGGTAAGTTTATGATAGGTTAAGGAAAAGAGACTTGAACTTTTTATGGTTTTGGATTTGTGCCCTGATATGGGGGAGGAATAGGGAGGACTTGATTATAACTGAAGCATAGAAAGCCAGTTTAAAATTTCTTCTAAATGTGAAATTATTTTTAATGTGTTGGGGAGAAGAAATTACAAATCAATTAAGTACCGAACACATTTTCTCTGCCAGTGACTATGATCACCAAAAATGCAAGCTTAGTAGATAACAGAATTCAGATTTCAGACAGAAAACACAATTAGATTTTTTTTTTTCCAAAATCCCATTCTGAGACTATTCGTTATTACTGATGTGTGACTGATCTCTTTGCAATATATTATCACCTGCATGCATGCACACATCACAGACTCGGGAGTCAGACTAATGAAATTCTGTGGTGTCTAAGCAGTAAATCCTAATATAGATTATTCATAATAGAAATGATTAGCTGTATGTTTCAAGGAAGAACTGGTCTAGAGTTTCTTAAAGATCCTTAAGTCTGCTGCATCATATTGCTGAGGAGAAAATAATCTTTCTCTGAGAATGCAGAAAACTGAGGGATTTAGTGCAGTCTTTCTTCCTGAGTTGGTTGAGCAGCTGGCTTGACTAACAAATCATGAATAATTTAGTCCATAAGCAACACAAATATTGAATTTTGTATACTGAATATTTGTCTTATTACAGAAAAATGCCTGGAAATCTCTGAGCTAAAAAAAACTCTACTGAAATCATTAATTAAACATAAATAAGAAAAAAGAATTTAAAACAGATCCAGAATGTTCAGTGAGCTGAAAGAAGATGGTAGAAAACAAAATGAGACATGCTAAATTTGAGGTATTAATTGCAGATATTTTTCATTATTTTATTTCTAAGACAAAATATTGAAATGGTTTCTTTAAAAGTAAGAAAAGTTTCAAAATTATATATTAGAAATAAGCTTTTTGAAAAAAAAAATCAGTGTAAGGCTCCTATTACAAGTCAAGTGAGTAAAGCAGATGATTATGTTGGATTTAGCTCAATACATTCAATTCCTAGCAAAACAAAAAGATCTTTTAGTAACATTGCTAAGTTTCATAGGGATAAAATGAGATTTATATATGGAGTTGAAACTTCAGCAACCTACAGGATCAGTTTGAGACCTTGTGTTCTCTATGTTTAGGAGTCCCAAAAAAAGTTAATGACTTTTGTAGTTTTTTCATTGTCTAAAGCCTAAAGGGGAGACTGAGGGAATGTTTAAGTTTTTTTAATTTCCTTTAGATAAAACCTGTTGCAAATCAGGATCTGTATAAAAAATGACACTATTGATAGTACTTTAAAGTGCAAAAATGGGCAGAAAATTATTTTATGACTGCAGTACATTTTACTTTCAAAATATAGTAGTTTAAAAGAAAGAGTTAAGTGATCAATACATTTGCAGTAAACTCACAATTACATGATTCTTGACATTGTATCTTCTGCTATGAAAAATTAAGGGATTTTTTTGTGTACAAATCTATCCAAATTTTTAAATTAATGTATAATTTCTGATGTCCTTTTGTGAGCACTATTAAAAATTTTAATCTGAATTTTTAAGGTTTTTTAAATTTATTCTTGTATATTCTCTGAGTATAATTCTTTAACATTGTAATAACATATCCTTGATCAATAGTCCCAAATACTTTCTCACATAAACAGTGCAAACATGTTGTTCTTCTCATTCCTGTTCTCTTAGGAGTTCCTTATTTGAAAATATTACTGATGATTGAAATATCTTGCTGATTTTACTTGAGAGTAGTTAATAATATTACTACTGGAAACCACTTAAATTTCTAGTGCAAGCTTGTAGATTAATACTTTACATTGTCAAGAAAGCCATAAGGCTCTCCTACTAAAATCTGTTATTTTCAAGAATAAATGTTAAGCAGGATATTTACTTAATATAGAAATAGCAAAAATTAAAGTTCTATTGAAAGAAGCAAATCATATTTTAATTCTATTTCCCAGTACCCTTCTGTGATTAATTTCATAATTATCTTTCACTTTTTCATTGAACAAAGGAAGAAAGCTAATTTAGAACTAACCCATAGTATTGGATAATTTTGGATTCTGATATAATTTTATCCACTTTTACAATCATGTAAGCACCTTTACACAAAAAGTATGTAGTTTGGATGCAATATGGATGTTTAAGATTGGAAAAGCTGGTATTGTGGTTTAACCCTAGGCGGCAACTCAACCTCACACAGTTGCTTGCTCACTCTCCACCCCTGGTGAGATGGGGGAGAGAATCAGAAGAGTAAAAGAAATGAGGAAACTCATGGATTGAGGCAAAGACAGCTAATAGGTGAAGCAAAAGCCATGTGCATAGAAGTGCAAGGAATTGAACACCAAGCGGGTGTTCAGCCATCTCCAGGAAAGCAGGGCTCCATCATGTGTAGCAGTGCTTTGGAAGGACAGACCCCATCACCACCATTCTTCCTTCTTGCCCTGGCTTTTTGCACTGAGCATGCAACATCATAGGATCTGGAATATCCCTTTGCTTGATTCGAGTCAGCTGTCCCAGCTGTGTCCCCTCCCAGTTTCTCATGCCCCCCTCCAGAGTCCTCACTGGGGGCGGTGGGGTGAGAGCAGAAAAGGCCTTGACTCTATGTAAGCACTGCTCAACAATAGCTAAAACATCACTGTCTTATCAACAGTCTTTTCAGCACAAATCCAAACCACAGCCCCATACCAGCTATGAAGAAATACAACTTTATCCCAGCCAAGACCACCAAACTGGTCAGAAAATGGGCTGCAAATTTTTGACTAAAATAGGAGAAACAAAGAAACTTCTTCCAGTGTCTCACAATGAAACAAAAAACAAAACAAAAAAATTAAATTATGTAACTTATTATTATGTTTATGCCATAAGTTCAAAGGTTTTTAACTTAGAAGTTTAAATACATTAAACAATAGACGTTATACTAAGAGAGGTGTTATCCAATAGAAGTAGTTCAGAGCTTATTCCTTTTGTAAAAAAAGAAGTAGCACTTCTTGGGGGACATTTTTCCTTTCATGTTTGCAGTGAAACATAAATAACCTAATTAATATTTCTTAAAATGAGTATATGTATATACAGTCTTAATCAGATTAACAACTGATATCTGCAGTTATAATATTATTACAGGCATTTCCTGCAATTGTCTTATAGACAGAAAATACAACATCAAATAATTTGTTCCTTTTACCACATTAAGCAACTTAAGCACATTAAGCAATGAAATACTTGCATTCATACGACAATATTATGACGTAGGAATAATGACCCCTACTAGCTTTAGACAGGTAAAAATTTCTTCTAATTGGACCTTTGTCCATAGAAACATAGTGTTTCCTAACATAGAGCAGCATAAGCATGACAAGACTTTGAAAGTATACTGAGAACTATTTTTATAGAAAGTTTAAAAGCAGTATTTTTATTCTTTCCAGAAGCTCATATAAACCCTTTTTGTGTGTTTCATTTTAATCTGTACAAAGAGAAATCATGACCTTACATTTCAGAAGCTTCTATTTTTTCCTGGTAGCTGCATTACTCTGATCATCAACAATAACCAGCCGTGACAAATCTGTGCATGGAAGAAGGCTCATAAAAAGACAATGATGGCTAATCAAATATCTCTCTTGAAAAATATTCAAAATGCAAACTTTAGGTCATTAATTCTTTAGATTTTTGTTTCATATGGTAATGTGATTCTCTGACTCAAGGTTGTCAAGTGACTTCAGATATATTTTGGATCAAGGAGGAGACTTGTGGGCTTTGTTAAATGAAATGCGCCATGAAAATCCACATTTCATTCATTCACAATTCATTTAAAAGACTTCTAACTTTTTGTTCTTCTGTTACAATTATTAATACTATTAAGATAATTCTAATCCTCTGTTCCACATGACATTGGCATGTAAGTTTCTAAGGGCACAGAACTCTTTAGGGCTTTTCACAGGGAGAATGCATCTAGATACTGGGATAATTTTTAGAGAACTGGAAGTTGCTTTCTGTCTGTGAAAAAATTAACGTGTTTGGGCATGAAATTTAATACTATTCAATGTATAGATTGCTTATATGTTTTAAGGACTACCCAAGGTTCTAAATCATAATAAACAGACATGGGCAGATAGAGACCACATAATAAATAATTTGGAATGATGCTGTCCCTGTTTTGGAAATATCTCTTGGATTAAAGATTAAAGCTTTTGCATGTACTTAGTATTTAACTTTGGCATGCAAGGAGTACTTTCTCACTTTGTTCACTTTTATAGCCCTGATATCTACCCTAGAGGAAATACCCATGTTTTTTCTTTCTAGTGCTAGGAGTCCAATGGTGTTTCATCATCTCCCCTTCTGGATAATTACTGTGTCTGAGGCACACACCAAGGTAGGATATGCGGTTAGTTCATCTTGACAGAGTGAATATTGTCACACCTTGCACTTTTCACAAGGTAGAAAGCTTGTATGTAAATAACCAGGAAGTGTTCTGTGCCTCCTCAGAAGTGTGAGGTCACTATGAAAGCTTTGGTGAGGCAGCTCTTTGCCTCTTCCACTGCCTTGTAGTCTCTTCCAAGAGCGGAGTAAAGTAAATGAGTAGTCATTTTCTTCCCAGGCAAGGGGTATCCTCTTTTCCGCTTGTAGTGACTGATACTCATCCTAGATGCCCCATCTTCGACAGGGTAGAAAGGGACCAGTTCCATCTCTCAGATGATCAATTATGTAGAATATGTGAGATTTTGCTCAATATCATTCAAATCAAGTATTCAAATCCCCACAATCATACCTGCAAATCACTGGGATAACAGAGGGACTGGGGGAAATCTGGCAGGAAGCAGCAAATGGAGAGCTGCTCTGCAAGGAAGGAAGGTGGGCACTGAGGGTATCAGTAAGTCAGGCAGAAATCAATGCAGTTCCATGGTGCATCCACTGTCAGTCACTGAACCAGTACCAAACTACTCCTTTTGTGCTCATTAGACTCGACTTTCCTTTTGGCAGTGCTTGAGTACTTTACACTCCAGATCTCAAATTGAATGTGCTTCACTGAATTGAAACATGCCTGCTCTCTGCAGCATAGTGCTGAAAGTCATTTGGAAGTACATATAAGAAAGGACTTTTTGGGGATTTTAACTGGGAAAACTGAGAAATATGATGATTCAAAGTTAGAAAAAATTCTCAGGATACTGCTAGTCTGAGAAGCTACAGCTCTGTGAATTTCCACATTACAAAGCACAGCAATATTCATTTAATGTTTGATACAATTCTTACTTAATGAAGTATGTCATAGACATGGAAGAGCAAGCTGAACATAATATGGTTTCCAGGGAAACATCCTTATTAACTGAATTTCCTGATCAAGTGTATCCTGATTTAATAAAAATATATTGATTGTTTTGACATAATCAGGAAAGATAACTATGGAGTAGAAAAACCTTTGAAGCAGGTTATTGAAATTTAGAAAACATGAAACAGCTTTATATGATTTCTGTTTCTGAAACAGTAGCTTCAATTTCAACTTTTTTTTTTCCCCTCTTATTCTCAAGTTTTAGCCTTTAGGAGATTCAGAAATATGGTGTTTATCACAAGTTAGCCCATGTTATAATAAAAGTGAATAGGAGTGAGAAATTAATAATTTTAATTTTTTTTTCAGGAACTCAACAGATGTTTCTGTCTGCTTTAAAATTTTTATTTATATTTTTTTCCTTTTTTTTTCCATTTTCTGTTTATTTTTAATGTGAATTTCTAACTTGAAAGAAAAAGAGATTCAGCTTTTAGTTGTGGTTGGTGAATTAAGTCTCAGAATTTTGGGACAGAACAGTGTTCATGGATTATTGCTTCTTTATTTGAAACACCTGGAAACTCAGTTGAAAGATTTGAAAGATAAATATCTGCTTTAAGAACCTAAGCACCTCTGAGTAAAGAAGTAGCTGTCTAAAAGAGTCACCAATATTACTGCTGGACTTTGATCCTCACTGATATAATAAGCTTGCCATAAAAACCTTTGTCATCAATTTCATTAATTCCATTAAACATTAGAAAATCTATGTAACTTAATATTACCTCAAATTTGTGCAGAGAAAACTGATAATTTGATTTCTTAGCTCTCTTGTGCCCATATTCTGTTTAGTTGATGTTGACAGTGTACTCTATTTGGTTCAGTAGTCTTAAATGTGTGTTAAATCATTTTGCAAGAGAAAACATCATCCTGCCTAAAATCTGAGCATGATTTGTCTTCAGATCTTTGATTTTCTAGTCTACTCAGCATTGTGCTGAACACTGTAAAGGAAAAAAATCACAGAAGTATATATGAAAATCTTAACAATATCATATAAAAATTAACATAACATAAATTTCATAACATTATGAAATATGCCTAGCACCACTGCTTTTAAACATTCTTTAATATTCTTATTTAGTAATATTAATTGAATAATAACCATAACAGGCACACTCAAATACACAGAAACCTTAATCACAGAATGGTTTGGATTGTGAGGAACCCTGAAGATCATGTCATTCCAACACCCCTACCGTAGGCAGGCACACCTTCCACTGGATCAGGAGGCTCAAAGCCCCATTCAGCCTGGCCTTGGACACCTCCAGGGGTGGGGCATCCACAATTGCCCTGCACAGCCTGTTCCAGTGCCTCACCACCCTCACAGTAAAAAATTTTCTCCTAATGTCTAATTTAAACCTACTATCATTCAATTTGAAACCGTTCCCCCTATCACTACATGTTCTTGTAAATAGTCTTGTCCCATCATTCCTGTAAATTCCTTTGAGGTCCTGGAAGGCTGCAATTAGGTCACTTCAGAGCCTTCTCTTTTCCAGGCTGAACAATCCTAATTCTCTCAGCCGTTCTTCATAGGAGAGCTGGTCCATCCCTCTAATCATCTTGGTGGCCTCCTCTGTATTCATTCCACCAGGTCCATATCCTTCCTGTGCTGGGGATGCCAGAGCTGATACATCACTGCAGGTGGGGTCTCACCAGAGCAGAGCAGAGGGGCAGAATCCCCTCCCTGGCCCTGCTGCCCACACTGGTTTGGATGTAGCCCAGGACATGTTTGGCTTTCTGGGCTGTGAATGCACATGGCTGGGTCATGGCCAGCCTCTCATGCACCTGCACCCCCAAGTCCTTCTCAGCAGGGCTGCTCTCAATCTGCTCATCCCCCAGCCTGTGTTGATACCAGGGGCTGTAGCACGTATTTCCTTTCTTTCAACCATAAACTCATTTCGTGACTGACGCCTAAAATCAGAAGCAGGACAACAACTGTCTCCATGTACAAGCTGTTAATATTATAGATGTCACAGAAAATGTGTTATCTGCAAAAGGCTGACAGATTGACAAAGGACATTCAAGCATTCTTCTGCAGCCATTGAAATCCAGATGAAATAGCTGAGAGTTCTTAAAAGGAATCTATCTTCCTGTCTTTAGGCAACTGCAAAACAATTTGCATATGTTTGCATATATATGTCTGTGGGAAGATATATCCTCAGACTCCAGGCATGAAACTCTCCTGCTTGCTGGCCTTCAGCTGCTTCTCTGGAAATTATTGGGTCTCCCAGATAGATGTTCTATGATATGTAGAAATTTATCACATTGTACAAATATGCTGTTATATGCAATTAAATCCTGCTCTTATTTGGATGCCTTAGGTTATCTGAGATATCTGCATGGGTCTGGCAGATATGCCACAAAATCTGCATGAGCTTTGCACTCTTCTGCCCTCACATCAGTGAGATCACAGAGTCAAAGAACCATTCAGGTGGGAGTCGACCTCAGCAGTTCTATAGCCCAACTCCTGCTCAGAGTTAGGTCAGCTGTGAAGTTAATCCAGCCTGCATAATTCAGTGGGATCTTGAAAACTTACATGGTGATTTACAACATCTCAAAAGCTGTTAGATATGTACTGTCTCAGTTTGAAGACAGGTGTCTGCTAAGGAAGGTGTAAACCTCTCTTAAAACCCACAAATGTGAAACCCCTTCCCTCCAAATTATTATAACTTTGAAATCAAGGGCTTTCAGGCAAAG
>VZTX01025374.1:189147-320247 GCA_013400915.1 Pardalotus punctatus
GCAGTGCTCCCACAGGGAGAGCGCGGGGCGGCAGCTGCCGGCCCCCTTGTGCAGAAAACTGCCGGCACAGCCAGGAGGATGTGCCCTCCAGGAAACATCCCATTCCCAGATGAAAGCTCACTCACCAACGAGAAGAAAAAACAGCACAGACCCGAAAAATATTCCTGCTGCTGTAGCAAGGAGCCTGCAGTTCCCCCTGCTGCCTCCTTGATAGCCAGTGGTCAAGTGCTGTATCTGATGACCACCTCTTCTCTTCCCTCCCCACGCCCAGCTAGCTCTTTGTCTCTTACAAAAGGAGTTAATAGTCCTTAAGTATCCAGCCATTAGTAACCTAGCACCCAGAATGGGGAAAAATTCCACACCCCTCAACCTCCAACATGTATGTAGCGGCAAGTAAATCAAACACTTAATATTTACGGCTTGCAGTCTTTCTCCTTTGGAAACAAAAGAGAATATTCTTTCACTTGTATGCACTGCTCACTGTTGGTTTTGGGGTGGGGAATTCTTTTGGTTTGGTTTTAAAAATCAGGGATGTTCCTGCAAAGAGATGCCTTCTGCGTTCTTTCAGTGTTATGCTGGAAACTATTGAAAATGAGTCAGTCTACAAGGGAACATATAGTTTTCTACAATGTCTTCAGTAAAAGATTAGTAAGATTGTAGTCTTAAGGGCTGGTGAAACAGTGGCCTTAAAATCCTTTAAAAATCAATTTACTATTTAATTTTCTGTGTGTGTAGCAAGCAAAAATACCCCTGCAAAACTGTGTATTCTAGAATGAAGAAATATACTTGTGACCTCCATTTGTGTTTGTCTTTCATTGCATGGTATTTCTTTTCTGGGTATTTCTAGCATTTTTTATTCACTTCATGTCATTCACAGATATTGGCTGACCTGGAAAACCATGCGCTTTTTAAGGATGACTTAGAATGCCAGAAGCTTATTCTAGAAGCCATGAAATATCATCTTTTACCAGAAAGAAGAACTCTCATGCAAAGTCCAAGAACTAAGCCTAGAAAATCTACAGTTGGAACACTCTATGCTGTTGGAGGAATGGATAACAACAAAGGTATTAGAGGATATTTGTTGCTTTATGAGTTATACTTCACATTATTAGAAAATGATGAAATAACTTACTTTTCCACGATGGGGGGTGGGGGAGGGGTGTCTGAATCAATCAGGTAATGCTGCCAAGACTTTTGGTTTAATGAAAATCTACTGATATTTAAGGAAAAGAATAATACAGTTAGAGGAAAGTAACTGCGTTTTACATTTCTTCTTTGTTCAAAATTATTATAATTTTCAGAAAGAAATTTAACAAAAAACCTAGAATGACAGCAATATACCTTTGTTATAGACTTCTAGAAATTATTTTTCCTCTATAAGTAAGTAAAATACTTATGTAATTTTTGTTTTTAACTGTTCAAAAAAAGCAGTTTAATATGCATCCTTAAGCAATTGTCTAAAATATTATGGATGAGTCATGGTTCTTCCAATGCAGAAATTTGTAAATCTTCTAGAGAAAAAAGATAACTAGTTTCAACTAGATTGCTAGTTTGGCAACAGCTAAAGGAAGCTGAAATACCCCCATTTTTCTGTGAAGAAAAGTAGGAAAAAGTGGAATTTTATTAAAGCATTTTGTTGTTATTTGTTGGGAATAAGAATTATGATTATGTGCTTTCATTTCTGGTGAGTCTAATCCACTGATTTCTTGAATGGAATAAAAAAAAAATTTGAACTAAAAGCTAGCTATATTTAACCTTATATACTACAAAAGGCTTTTTTTTTTTTTTTTTGTGATAATCATGAACAATTCCACAGCATTTAAATTTTTGTCCATATTTAGCCTGAAGACTATGCCTTCAGAAACACTAGTTCTAATAAGTAGACTGTACTTTAAAAATATATAGTATAAAATTATGCATTCAGTATTTCACAACTCTGTGTCTAGGTATCATTATTGCAGTTGTTTCACTAAATAGCTGTGACAAAATTGTTTGCAAAATGACATGGCATATTTTTTCCCATAAAGTTACATCAGTGAGAAGAATGTGTGATGTCTGTGCCTGTGCGAAAAATAAATGGGTGGCACCAAGAGAAGTATGACAAGCAGGTTGAGGCAGGTTCATGGTAATGGCATGAAGCTGAGTCATGGGAGGTTTAGGTTGGATATCAGAAAAAAGTTTTTCACCCAGAGGTGGTTGGGCACTGGAACAGGCTCCCCAGGGAAGGGGTCACAGCACAAAATCTGTCTGAGTTCAAGAAGCATTTGGACAATGCTCTCGGGCACTTGGTGTGACACTTGGGGATGTCCTGTGCAGCGCCAGGAGTTGGACTTGATGATCCTTATGGGTCCCTTCCAGCTCAACATATTCGCAACATGACACTGTGATTCTGCCCTTCTACCCTGCTTCCCTAGGGTCCCATGTGGAGTATTGCATTCATCTCTGTTGTCCCATAATGACATGGAGCTTCTGGAGCAAGTCTAGAGGAGGGCCATGAAGTTGATCAGAGGGCTGGAGCACTTCTCTTATGAAGGCAGGCTGAGAGAGCTGGGGCTGTTCAGCATGGAGAAAAAAAAAGGCTCCAAGGAGACCTTATAATAAGCCACCTTCCAATACCTAAAGGGGCCTACAAGAAAGCTGGAGACAGTTTTTACAAGGGCATGTAGTCATAGGACAGGAGCAGTGACCATAAACTGAGATCATAGGTTTAGATTAGATATTAGGAGGGAATTCATTACTGGGGGTGGTGGTGAGACACTGGCACATTGCCCAGAGAAGTTATCCCGTGCCTGGAAGTGTTCAGTGCCAGGCTGGATAAGGCTTTGAGCAATGTGGTCTAGTGGAAGATGTGCCATCCCATGGCATAGGAGTTGGAACTAGATGATCTTTTGGGTCATCAAAACTGATCAATGATTCTATGACAATAAGAAAGTTTTGATGAAAGAACCAATACAATGCATATTCTTAAAGTAGCTGCAGATTATTTTTATCCTTTTAACATTTATAAACAATTGTTTAGATAAATGTTAGGCATGGATGTGCACAGAACATTGTCTTTGGATGATAAAATACAAATTTCCTCTTACTTAGGACAAATTACAATAAACACAAGCATTCAGATAGGAAATGACAATAAACCCAATTTGGATACATTTGTATTGTTCTCATTTACTGTTAATATCTGTTCCTCAATAAAAATACAGAAATATTTTGGAAGATAGCATGAAACATAGCACCATTACAACATCAACACACAGCCTATTTTGTGGATTCAGGTCAGGCAGAAGCAGTTCATTTCTATAGCAGCAGGAGAAAACACAGAGCAACAGAGGTTCAGCCCTCTATTGATGTAAACTCTGACTGAAAACTACCAGGAGTTTTATACATTTACAGCAGATAAAGACTGCTTTGAGAAGGGGTCTGGTATAGCAGAAGAGCATCTGCATAGTAGGAGCCTGTGCCACAGCTGATGCAATATGTATTCCCAGTAACCCAGGCTCTGCAGCTGTGCGGTCTCATCTTGCATCTGTTCAGCTCATCCCTCTTGTGATCCTGCTGTGTTCTTGACTAGCTTTTATGCCCAGTGAGTCTTGTTTCCACACATCCATTCTGGAGATCTGAGTGCTGTTTTCTTGTTTTGAGAGTCACTTGAGTTCATAAAGCAAGCCTGAATATTTGGGGTGGGATATTATGTTGATACTGTATTATCTCTCTTCAATATTTAATAATTTATTTTTCCCCCCACAACTTTCTTCACTGAAAAGCTGATATGGATGGTTGCAATTCACAATTATGTATTTTTAATGCTTCCTGATGTTTGCTACCAAATGTGAAACCATTGCAAATGAGAAATTGGATGAGCTAAACAAATTAGCAGTTTATTAACTAGCATATAGAATAGTGGCTAAGTGCAAATATTATGAAAGAATTTGAAGGTTATGTGGCTTATCACATAAAAAGTAGCCTAGCATGCTAAGTTTGTTTTGAAATCTTTCCATAAAAACCAAGTGATAATTAAACTCCAACAAACAGCAACTGGAGTTTTGCCTGATGTGAAAAATTAATGCAGCATAGTACTGAATGGATAGAGAAAAAAGTATCAGTTATATAAATTTGTAATTTTAATTTCCTAGATGAACTAAAAAAAAAATAAATCTCTCCACATACCTTTGTTTATTTATTAATTTAATTTTAAAGGCAGATCTAGGAAACACATTTTCTCTATATGTCTGCATTAATGGAATGAGATGCATTAATAGATTGGGGGTATGTGCTTCTGACAGTGTTCCATTCACTTTTCCCATTAATATTGTCACACTGACTTCTCTAATTTAGATTAGCAGGATTTAATCATCTAATAGTATACAAAAGTCCAGATATAAAGGATGATGACAGACTGAAATAAACGAGTAATTGCTAGAAGTGGACATACAACAGTCTTTATGAATGATTAAGCACTGACTTCCTGCAGCCATCCTGGAATCCCAAATGCAGAGCAGAAGCCAAATGGTAGAGCATGATGAATATGGTCTATGTTAGATGGTGCTATGGAAAATTATGAGCAGAAAGATATCCAGCAAGAGGAGATTGGTATTAATAATCGAGCCATGTTATATTGATGTTAGAATGATTGATTTCTCGTGAGGTGTCCCAGCCTGTTTCACTAGGTAGAAGTTAGAATAACAAGAAGAGCCTGCAGAAAAAGAAAATGGAAGTGTTACAGTAACCACGATCCAAACCCACTGCCATATATTACTTTTTGAATAGTCCTGGACTGGTTCATCAAAGTCCTAGATTAATTATTTGTTTACTGAATCCTAGTCTTTAAGTAAATATAAGGGAAAAAGAAAATAAAAGTTGCATGAGCAAGAAACTCTTCCATAAAAATGTGACAGGCCATTAATAAAGAGATGGAATAGTGAATTTACTGAAACACTGATATTAAATATGTGTTTTTCATTAATCTTGTGACTAGATATAAAACCTGCTGCAAAAATTGCCCTGATGGTAAACAGGTGAGGTGCATCTTTAGTCTATATCAAGCAATATTAAAAGTCCTTTCATTATTGTATAAATACTTTTTAGAAAGATTTTTGCTATTGCCACAGATATATTAAAATATGAACTTTTTGAAATATGAAATTAAGGTCTCCAGTCATTCTTCCATACACACCCATGCTGTATATTTTTCCTTTTCTTTAATGTATTTTTAATCATTGCAATAATCCTTTTTGATCACAATTATGGTTTATCAGATGTGGTTTATTACTTACAAATACGTGTCATTATTTCTCAGGAATGTCATCTAACATAACTACGTGAAGTTACTCTTGTTCCAGTGAATTTTGGAGATGTCCTTGATTTTCTGGGCTTTTTTTAGTTTTGGTTTGGTTTTTTGCTTTTTTTTTTTTTTTTTTTCATTTTGTTTCTAGCAAGACATTTCTCACATAAGATTTCACTCAAACTTTATTTATTTTTGTTTTATATTTTCCATTCCCATATAGGCATTTTTTTTTTAATACTGAATGAAATATTCAAAAACCTACTGTAAATACTGTAAAGAAAGGCAAAAATAGGGAAAGATCATGTTTTTTCTCTTAGGTAATTCTTCTAGCTTCTTGAGATATGTGTCTGAGATATCTGTGACTTGAATCTGCCTCCTTCCACTTCAGTTTAGTGGAAATTTATTTTTAAAAAAAATCTGTCAAGATTGTTATATGGTATTTTGCCAATTCCAGAAATTGCTACAAACCACTTTGTCTTCACATACATAAAACATTTGACAGCATTCATTACCTATCCATTTGATGCACAAAACTATCTTTAGTAAACATCTTATCTTCATCTTTCTTGCATTTTTATTCAAAATATACAGTGTACAGCAACTGAATTTAATTTTTTAGAATGGGAGTGCTTATAGTCCTGATCTGACTCCAGGACCAGCCCCCGTCAAGCAGGAACATAAACAAACATGCTGTTGTTACCTGTGGCATAAAAAGATGTTTACAAGAACTGAGAAATGAGAAATTGATGGTCCTTTTTGAAATCCTACTCTTTACTGGTAACATCACATATATCTCATTACCACTCCTCTGTATGAGTTTCTTCTGCCTTTGGTGCTAATTTGTTTTCATTTGCGTTTTCCATGAGGACATTTATTATCTTAAAGACTCATGTAGTCACTGCCTTAAAATACCTCAGGAGGACAATAAGCCAAAATAAACTGTGTCTCTGACATTCCATGCAGCTTTCTGTATACCACTTTTTATTTAGATACCTACCGTTTCTCTCTGAAATTGTCTGCTCTATTTAAGTAGCAGCTCTATCTCACCCAAACAACTCCAGTTTTCAAGTATCAGAAGTGCATAATTTTACGGAGATTGATGTGAAGGAGCAGCTAAAGGTACTGGGGTTGTTTAGGCTGCAGAAAAGGAGGCTCTGGAGAGATGTTATCACGCTGTACAACTACCTGAAGGGAGGTTGTAGCAAGGTGGGAGTCAGTGTCTTTTCCCAAGTAACAAGAAATACAAGAGAAAATGACTACAAATTGTACCAGGGGAGGCTTTGACTAGATATTAGGAAAACATTTTCCACTGAAAGAGTTGTCAGGCATTGGAACAGGCTACCCAGGGAAGTGTTTGAGTCTCCATCTCTGGAGGTATTTGAAAGATTTGTAGATGCAGCACAGAGGAACATGGTTTAGTGGTGGACTCTGCAGTGCTGGGTTAAGGATTGGACTCAATCGTAAAGGTCTTTTCCAACCAAATTGATTCTATGATTTTGTGTTTACTTAGTTCTGTTTTCTATATTTCACTATTCTTTCTTATATTTTCTGGAATTCATTTTTTTGAAAAAAATTGACACACCTAAGTTTTTTATTTTTTTAAAGATAGAATGTGTGTTGGCATAATCCAATGTTTCCCCAGATGTTCTCTAGCTAACAATGGGCAACAATTGGAGCATAATTCTAAAATACACCAATAAACAAGTAACATGCCTTTAACTTTAGGTCAGCACTGTACCAATGACCAACTCTGTTTTCCTTTTTCGTGCTTTCTGGAAGAGTCAACAGGAAAATAATAATGGAATAATAAACAGGAACAACAACACACAGAAGTGTCTCTCATCAGAGTCATCAAGATAGTGTAGTAATGAGGTTGTCATCATGGTGGGTTTTCTTGAAAAAATCAGAATACCAGGGTAAGAGGCAGGCAAGCTATGGAAAATGGATAACTAACATTTTTAGTGTCTATATGGCAAATATGCATTGAAACTTATTTTTCCTTTTAGGTTCCTTAAAGAGAAAAGTTGTAAGTTAACTGGGAAAAAAAAAAAATCCACTGCTTTTTAAAACAGAAAACCAGACAATGGATTTTGGGAGAATTAGTTTTTCTGTTGCAGAAATTAATGCTTTTTAAGATAGCCCAAGAGTTCATTATTGAATATATGTTTGATAAACTACAAAGAGAGTCTGATTTTTAGTTTGATTGACACAATAATAAACTAAAACCAAAATTAACTGTTTCAAGGAAAAAACAAATGTTATATTTAGCTAGCAACAAAACATTCTGGAGAGAGAAATCATAAATTATGAAATAATAGGAAGTAACCTCATGAAGTTCGACATGGGGAAATGCAAAGTCCTGCACCTCAAGAAGAACAACCTCTGGAACCAGTATAATCTGAGGGCCACCAAGCTGGAAAGCAGCTAGGCAGAAAAGTTCCTGGGGTCGTTTTTCCCCAAACATCTGCCTAAAAATTGTTCAGATGTTTGGAAATAGCAAAATTGCACATGCAGAATGATCCCTGGTAACAGATCTAGGGGGCAAACGGAGCTGTACAGGGCAGCCACCCTCTCCATCCACAGTCTGCCCCATGGCAGACCTTGTGTGGGAATTTTAAAGCATCTGCTGCTATCAAAGAGGAAGATATGAGTGGGTTATTTTCCCCGTTTTCATTTGCATTTGGTTTCTCTTGAAGGCACTGAGAAAGATTTGCCTCGATAATCACTGCAGGGGTGAGAGATGTTCCCAGGGGATTTCCCCTATAGCAGGTGGTAGCATGAAAGGTCGCTTTACGTATCTCCCTACAAAGACAATGCAGTGCATCTCTTGGAGGACTGGGGTACATCAAGAATAAGGAAATAGTCTTTTCCTGAGCAGTTATCGGGAAAAAAAAAATGGGCAAAATACCACTATTTGAGGTTTAAATCTCCCTCTATCCCTTCTCTTTTCAATCATCAGATTGCTTATATCTTCTTCACTGTGGTCAGATCTCACTACAAAGACTGGTCAGTCCTTTAACAGCATCTCAGACAGGTGGTGAAAGGTCTCAAGCATCTCCCCTGTGAAGAAAGGCTGAGATATTTGGGACTCTTCAGCCCAGAGAAGAGATGACCTCCAGAGGTCCCTTCCAGCCTCAGCTGTTCTCTGATTCTGCAACATGTTAATGTAATTGTAGAGTAAAAGTAGATCTTATCTAATTATTTCACCAGAGGAATATGAAATAATCTGGCTAATCACTAATGAGATAATTAAATGTATAAATCACACTAAGAATCTCTTCTTGTCCAGTTCTTATAAGTATTAACATGATTACTTCCTTCTTTTCACTCTTATGATTTTCAATATGTTCCAAAACATTCAGTCTCATTGGCTAATTAGCACTTAAAGTACTTTGATTTAACAGTGCATTTCAGAGTAGAAAAAAAAGCCCCATATTTTAACACCATCTGGTGTATACTTATTTTATATCACTAAATTTCTGGGGTTTTTTTCAGTGTAATTATCTTCTGAAACTGTTGATTCATTTACAGTTTGAAATAACAAGAAGATCCTGAAGTGATCTATTCTGAAGCCTCCATGGCTTCAAATGTAAGAGAAGAGCCAAAGTTATCATACACAAGATAAATTTTATCATCCCACAAACTTCTTACCTTGTCAATCTGTTGCCCTGTTGGTGCAAACTATGGGGTTATGAGACAGTGCAAGAGGCTGCTGCATCATGTGTTTGTTAGGGGGATTATTATCCCAAGAACAACCCTCTGTTCCTCCTAATTACTTCCCTGCAACTTACTCTATTTGACATTTCCAGTGCAGATATCTTAGCACTTATTGAAACGCACATAAAAAAAAGAAGAAAACTTAGTATGTGATCTAGAGAAGACACATAGCTGCCAACTGGATAATTTAGAGAACTTCTCTACTATCAGAAACCTTATCTTTTTCTAAACACTAGCCGGTTTATATTCCTTGTTCACTCAAGTTTCATTAATGGTTGTTCACTGCTGGTGTTGGCTTTAGAGTAAACCACCACGTTTTGAAACTTGTTCTGGAAATAGTTCACTGCTGGAACCACCCTCAATAGCCAGTGTGGATAAGACTTAAGAAATGGTGACCCCTCACAGTGCAGTCCTCCAGCCCTATCTTGCACCTTCAACCACCTCACAAATCTCCTTGCCAAATTCTAGGAAATGCTCCCAAAGGCTCTATTTTCAAGCACAAGAACATCCAAGTAATCTTCAGTAGAGGCTTCACCTTATTTTTAACACTCTAAAGTGGAAAACCAAATAAACACAATTATCTTTTTGAACTAGAGATAGCACTGTATGGAATCCAGTCATCATTATCTGGGTCCTAACCGTGGAATTGCACCCTCTGCAGCAGGTTTACCTTAGAGGGAAGTAATTGCAGCAAAACAGATTCTTGCAAGAATTGAGCTAAGGGCTAAGAAGTGTGGATGAGCACCTATGCAGCTATAATGAAAAATAATAGAAGGCTGGAGGTAATGGA
Organism: Pardalotus punctatus; assembly: GCA_013400915.1. Lineage (NCBI taxonomy): Eukaryota > Metazoa > Chordata > Aves > Passeriformes > Pardalotidae > Pardalotus > Pardalotus punctatus. The sequence continues at coordinate 198,939 of VZTX01025374.1, forward strand.
AAATTGTGCTGTTGCAGCACCAAACTGCTCAGTTCACATTGTTTAAACCAAATCATGATCAAAGTAGCTTATTGATTATGGTACATAATGAAATGCCAATCAGATGAACCATGTGTTTAGAATCAATATCAATCATGTAGTAGATAAACTGCAGTACTAGACACTTACAAAATATGAATTTGCATCTTGAAATTTCTCAACATCCTTCTTGAGCAAATCCCTCAAAGTTCTAGCCATAGACACACATGTACACACACACACAAACACAGATACACAGTTTGTATTGATCACCATCACCTGCTCCTCACTGGTGGGAACTCCACTGGGTTCCACCCTCCTGCAAAATATGTGGTTCCCCTAGTATTTGCTTTTGTCCTCATGTAAAACTTAAGTTTTTATTGTTAACACATTATTTGTAAAAGTTTCAGTTTTCAGAACTGCTTTTAAAGAAGAGGCATGTATTTTGTTGCTGAACAAAGGTAGAGAAGCACCTGCATTATATAAATCATTACTAAAAGGAACTTTTGTAAGTTTTAGACTACATAAAAATACAAAATAAACCATGAATGTTTTATGTAATAAAACATAACACTATATTATAAAACAAAATGCACAACATCAAAGACATTGCCTAAAATCACTGTTGAAAAGCTGTAATTTCTGATATTCTTGAAAATATAAAGATTAGTGGAAAAACTGGTATTGGTTTTAGAGAATTCTGCTCATATAGAATAATTGAATATTCCCAACGGTTTTCTGATTTTTATTCTTTTTCATATCACTACATGGCAAATCCTTCTAAATGTATTTTAATACGTTTTTCACTAAAAAAAAAAAAAAAAAAAGTCAGATTCTTTTTGTGTACATGGTAGAGATTTTTGGAGTGCTTAAGGAATTTCTAGCAGTCTTATTACAGAGTAATGAACTGCTACCCTATGCTACCATTTTCTGTATAGCTATTTCTTTACCAAAATATTCTCCTTGGTATCTGCATCAGTAACTTCCTTAGGTCACATTTGTTCCTCTTGAGTCACCATCTTTTCAGTTCAAAATGTAATGTTGCAGATCACTAGATCAAGGTCATAATTTTGTGCCTACTCACAGCAACATCTCTAAATCTTGAACAAAATGATCAGAGTACATGTCAGCAACAGTTTTAGTAGTAGCAAAATCAGCAGAAAGTCTTGCAGGGAAAAAAGTTTAGAAATTTTCTGATGATAAATGTAGAAGTCCCATAATTCTTCATGGGCTGAAATACTGAATCATTCTACCAACAAGGAAAAAAATAGGATACTTTTATGTGGAAATGTCTACATTGAATAGAAAGATTGTTCAGCAAGGAGGAGATATTTAGGATTTTCATCTGCTTCTGAATAATTTTCACTTTGTTTATATGAAAAGTCCTGCATTTATACCTAGCTAAAATAAATACATTGCATTCATAATCTCAGACAATATTCATTACTTCATGTAGCCTACATCAGCTTGTTCAAAAATACTTAAAAATATTTTTGAAAGACGGGTTTCTAGGTGTTTCTAAATTTGACTTAAATACAGTAATATTCAAATAATACTGCTATGCAATTATTCTTTTTCATTCAATGACATTGCTATGTTATTAGTCTTCAATCATCAACTATGCAGAAAATATGAGAATGACAATCATGTTTCTACAAAAATCTTGATTTGCAAGACATTTGCAAGGAAATGAAATATGCTTAATTTCAGAAAAAGACAAAGTTTTATAGAAGATAACTAGAGGATCACTTGAAAGATTTCACCAAAACAATTTTATAAATTCATGTGCTTAAAAATGACAACTAAAATAAAGAAATAGAAATTTTTATTGTGCAATCGTGTACTGCTCTGTAGATAAAGGGGAAATTATGAGATCTAGTACTAAACTGTTTCATTAGAAACCTGGGGTGGAAGGATCCTGCTGTTCATCCCAGTGCATACACAAAGGAGTTGTCAGCAGCAGTTGGACATTAATGCAAAATTACCCTGATCATCGATGGCATTTCATTCCTGAAGTTTTCTTTCTCTGTAGGTCTCTGATTACTTCATAGACCTTGATTAAGCAGGGTTTATAATGCCCATATGCACAATACACAAAACTAATTTCATCCAATGCCCAGCTGGATCCAAAGTAGAATTTAAGTTAGGAAAAAAAAAAAAAAAAAGTTGGAATGTATCCAGAACATCAAGAAATGTCCTTATGTTCTTACTGGAAATTATTTGTGCTGCCACAGTCATGATACAATTTTTTAATTTACTACACACTTTTCTTTATCATGCAAATAGCTGTTAAATGAATTTTATTTCACCTATGTCTTTTGCATATACTCTGTTTTCAGTACTACATCCTGAAATTAGTCAGTATGTTTTAGAGCTCTGTCCATAGAAAAAATAGGAGTTTGTGCATGTGTGTGTATAGAGGAATTGTCTGTGTATGTAGTATTTTTAATGTAAAATCCTCAATATTCTATGTATTTTTCTTTCATTTTTGCAGTTTCATGCACAGTATCTTAAAGACAGTCTAATAAGTCATTTATTTCCTTTTTACCTTTAGACCACTGAAAATCCACTAGAGATATACAAGTGAAGGAAACAATAATAGAATAAATTTTAAAATGTAATTTCATGTAATTTTTAATGTAGATAGTATTTTTATTTGGGTCTATTCGGTTTATACTTATTCTGCAGTATTCCATCTATTTTGTTTTATAGGAAAATATATCTATCTCTACATAATCAGCTGCAGCTAAAAATAAGTTATGAATTTTTCCTTTATTTATTTTATACATATCTTCACATAAAACTTGTATCTCCATTTTCCATTAAAAAATTTACCATAGTCTCTTCCCAATTTCTTCCTCCCATCCTCATGTCTTTGGGAAATTGGATTTTCTGGTTTTCTGAAACATGTAATAAGACTTCCTTTGGTTTGTTCATGGGGATTAGAAAATAGTCCTTGCCCACAGATTTCTGACATTGCTAAGATTTCTTTTCACAGCCTGTACAGACTGTGGTAGGAAGTATTGACCAACACAGCTCATTTCTTTGAGATTGCACAGTTTGGAAGTTACCTCAGTTAGGAGCTGGCTCTGCTGACTGCCATCTACTAGTAATGACAGAGGAGAGGACTTTCTATTCTTAGCTGGCATGTGATGCTACTAATTTTTGCTTGTCATTGGAACCAGTGTCTAGGTGAGTGACTGTTCCTCCACTGTGCAACAGCATGGTGGTTTAAAGACCCTAGATACTGATCTCACCTTAAAAGTGATGAAAGTGGATGGGAATAGGGTTCTGCCCCTCTCTCTGCGAGCTGCATATGTCCTGGGGGTACTCTATAATCCCTCCAGATCGGGGGCAGCAGAGAGTGATTCATCGTCCTGTAATGTAACAATTGATTATATATGCACTTGCTCTGACTTAATAAAATAATGTGAACCCTGTGTCACAGACAACTAGAGTGGTGTTTATATATTGCAGTATGGACGCTTAAAAAGTGTAAAGGAAGTTTAAGCTTAGAAGTGTAAAGGTGCTCCAGCTGAAATCCTTTTCAGTACTGCAGAATGGAAGGAATCAAACATGCTGCATTTTTGTCCAGTCTGCCAATGACAAGTGGACCCTGAAGTGAATTTTGTGGACAAACATTTTATCCACTTTTGTTTCATTTCTCCCACTACAACCTAGCAAGGAACAATTATGTATGAAATATAAGCATTTGGAATCAGGGGGCAAGCTGGAGACCATCCTATTTGCCAGAGTAGATGCTTCTTGATTTGATTTTTCAGGCCTTGCTGAAAACTTTAGATGTAGACACAAAGACAATGAGAGTTATCATATAAGAATTGTAGGATAAACATTCTCCATAAACTTATAAGGTTGCTCCCTGCTCCAGAATATTGTAAATTCCTTTGTGAAATAAACAAATTAAAGATACAAAAGTGATGTTTCTAGAATAGGTCCTGTAAGTTCAATTCTGCATAGATGTCGTTGGCTTCAAAGCTTTCCTTCTCAGGAGTGATCAACAGAAAGATATGTTAAGACTAAGAACAGTCTTATTTGTGTCTTATTCTGTCCCCTGCAACATCCTGGCTTTATGCCAGTACAAAACTTCTTATTACATCTTTAAATGATGTCAGTCTTAGATTTTACATTGAAATGTGTTCTCTTCCTGGACTAACTGCAATCTTTCCTCTCACCCCTGTGCCTCTAAATCTCCTACATATTATCCTCCTGTACACTATGTCCCTCTTGCCTCCATTTTTTGCATGCTTCTCTCCTGTATTTCCCCCTCCAAGCTGTTCTAAAAAATTGCAGGTAGTGTACTGGTGCATAGTGTGAAGTGATGCTGTTATTTTAGAGAGTGTAGATAGAGAAGTTCAGAAGTACAGTAGTTGTCGGCTAAGTTCTTTTTTTCTTTCCCAAGAGTCTGGGGCAAATGCAAAGGCTGCTGTAAAATAAAAAGTATGTAGGGCAGAGTATGTGAAGAAACAGATGAGAAAAGAGGTGAGATAGACTTGTACAACATAGAGTTGTATAGTTTTTGGGCTAATAATTTTTCAAGCCATAAGAATTTTCATAATTTAACTTAAGGCAAATCTGTCTTTACAGTCTGTGATAATTTTTTGGGGGGAGAATAACTTTAAGTAATATTTGTTTTAACTTCAAAACCCATATTTCCTTTATAGCAACAGTAGAACTATCAATGAGTTGTAAATAAAATAATTGTAAAATATTATCGAGTAAATTTTGAAATATGGCTACACTTTGAAGGTTGTATACTTGCATTAAAATTTAGGAGTTGTTTTAGTCACCACTCAAATGGCAGGGTTACTTTTTAAATAGCAGCTTCTCAGGACAGAAACTTTTTCTTCAAATTCTTATAAAGCACCGTTCAAACACTTTGTTAGGTATTGAAAATGAACAGTCCCTTGGCCCCTGGCTGCATTGGTAAATGAATATGCATAGGATACTACAATGTAAATATAAAATGTATAGTCTACAACAGTTCAGTTCACTAAACTGAATAAATACCCCCCCTTAAAATTTATATCTTTTGAAGATACATCTTTACATCTTTCGATTTTTTTGAGAGATGTGCACAGGAATAATAATAGGAACAGCACAGGAAGAGGGAGCAGGGTATGATAGCTGCCAATTAAGGAGCATGGCAAAGAAACATTTCATTGTCACTTTGTTTAAAACAATGAAATTAAATTCTGCAATAACTATTAATAATAAAATTATAATAAATAATGAATACTGAGAGATAATGAATGCATTTTAATCCTGTTGACAGCCACTCACAAGTGGTGGTGGGGTCAGTCCTGTTTAATGTCTTAATCAATGATCTGGATGAGGTGATCGAGTGCACCCTCAGGCAGTTTGCAGGTAACATCAAGCTGGGTGAGAGTGTTGATCTGGAGGGTGGGAAGGCTCTGCAGAGGGATTCTGAACAGGCTGAATTAATGGGCAGAGGACAATTGTATGAGGTGCAATAGTGCCAAGTTCCAGGTCTTATGCTTGGGTCACCCAATGCAGGCTTGGGGAAGAGTGGCTGGAAAGCTGCCCAGTGGAAAAGGACCTGGCGGTGTTGGTTGACAGCCAGGTGAACATGAGCCAGCAGTGCCCAGGTGGCCAAGAAGACCAATGGCATCCTGGCCTGTATCAGCAATAGTGTGGTCAGTGGGGCCAGGGCAGTGATTGTGCCCCTGTACTCAGCACTGGCGAGGCCACACCTCAAATTCTGTGTCCAGTTCTGGGCTCCTCACTGCAAGATGGACATTGAGATCCTGGAGTGTGTCCAGAGAAGGGCAATGAAGCTGGTGAAGGGTCTGGAGTACGAGTCTTATGAGGAGCAGCTGAGGGTAGTAAGGTTGTTTAGCCTGGAAAAAAAGAAGGCTTGGGGAAGAGCTTATCACTCTCTACAACTTCCTGAAAGGAGGTTGTAGCAAGATGGCATTGGTCTCTTATCCCAAGTAACAACTGATAGTACAACAGGAAATGGCCTCAAATTGCACCAGAGAAGGTTTTGATCGGATATGAGGAAGAATGGCTCCACTGAAAGTGTTATCAGGCATTGGAATTGCCCAGGGAAGTGACAGAGTGCCCACCCCTGGACGTATTAAAAGATATATAGCTGTGGTACTTGGGGTTTAATGGTGGACTTGGCAGTACTGGGTTGTGTTAAATGATTTTAAAGGTTTTTTCCAACCTAAAGGATTCTACAATTCCATGATTCTATGATCCACTTAGACTTCTGGCAAAGACAGAACTACTACCCGAAGTCTTAAAATATAATCAGTTGCTTAAATGTGAAAACAGAACTCCAAAATATTTCCCCAAAACCTTAATGTTTATGCTAGGAAGGAATTTAATACATCCAGTCGTATTGTACATTATTGTTCCTCTGGTACACATAGATACAAATTGAATTTAAATTACGACTTTTTTAGTCCAGTTAACAAAACTGTTGTTTTCACGATATTTGTTTGAACTTAGTTCATTGGTCTTTTTTCCACAGAATGAATGAATCGTAAAAGAATTATTTTCTATTGAATTCTAACCTTTTATTACAATCCAAAGAGTTAGTTCCAAAGAGTAAAGCTTCATAATTATGTTGATTTTTTTTTTTTCTGTAGGATATTTAAACTTTGGAAGTGAAGCACTGTTATGTGTATTTTAAAATAAAACACTGGTTACATTTCAGATGAATTATCAAGTCACTCTCTTAAGGATTAATTTAAATGCATCTATAATTTTGATATTTGTAGTTCTGCTTTTCTGTTTCATCAGGAGCAACAACTATTGAAAAGTATGATCTCAGAACAAATATATGGATTCAGGCTGGAGTCATGAATGGCAGGAGACTTCAGTTTGGTGTTGCTGTCATCGATGACAAGCTGTTTGTCATTGGAGGCCGGGATGGTTTAAAGACATTAAACACTGTTGAATGTTACAATCCAAAGACCAAGGCTTGGACTGTGTTACCACCTATGTCAACACATAGACATGGCCTAGGTAAGAAAAAATTATTTTTAAAACATGCCACATTTTTTGTTTATGTAATTTGTCATGGAAAACTCAGTACTTTTAAGCTGTGGTAACATTCTGACCAGCAACAATAACCCGGTTTTTCAATATTGTTATTACAAGGTGTAGAAAACTGAACTGTTCATTATCTGTTCTGCTAAAACCACTTGGCGTGATAGAATTATTACAACATCATGAAAAATAGAAATGGAAGACACTGTTGTGACATGTTCCAGAAGGCGAGGGTAACCAATGTTTTTGTTAATAGATCCTTTGGGGCAATTAGATGGCACTGAAAGATCGGTGTTTGTAAATCTACATATGTAGGGTTTCTTTTAGAATTATTTCGTTGCAACAGGTAGCAGGCATGTAGCCATTTTGGTTATTATCTGTAGTAATATAGCAATATAAAAGCTTAAAAAAAACACATAAGAAAATAAATATGGAAAAGAAAGAAAGAAGAAAGAGAAAGAGAAAGAGAAAGAGAAAGAGAAAGAGAAAGAGAAAGAGAAAGAGAAAGAGAAAGAGGAAGAAAGGGTAAAAGTAGAAAGACATCACCACCTGTGAATCCAATGACAAGACTTGATTCTTGCAATTTAGACGTCTGTTGTTTGAAGTGATGGTCACGGTCTTGATCCATCAGGAGTGGGGAAAGCCCCTGAAACAGAGAATTCAATGGAGGGGATCTTTACACTGTATTTTGCAACACTGTAGATCATGTGTTGATCCACACTGAAATGAGTCTGGGGGTGCTTTTGGGGGACAGAAGAATGACAAGGAGGATGGTAGATTCACTCAAATGGCCTTGCAGCTGGGAATGCCATGGCCTGGAGAATTACAGTGTGGGTACCCCATACATATTATGCCTACTGCTGTTTATCTCTGTTTTGAGAAGGAAAACTTCTGTATAGAGATAACATAGGTGTTTGGAGAGACTTGGAGGCTCTCCTATGGATATGTTTGAGCTTCCTGTTTTAGGAGAGAGATCAAAACTTAGAGTTCATAAAAAGCACAGAGGAGATTGCAGCTCTTACACTGGTAAACTGAGGATGCATGGGTCCTCGATAAAAGGGTGCAAACAACAGCCTGGCCACCTGCTAGGGTTGAACTAAGCTGCCACGTTCCTGCTTGTGTCTCTTTGCCTCGGTGTTGCTTCGGCATCCTCTGGTTAGGGAGGTAATGAAATAAGTTTACTCTCTGCATTTCAGCAGTGGTTTTGTGGTTGTTCCAGCTCCCTCCCTGTGTTGACTCACACAGCACACGACGTTATCCTGTCCATTCCCCTGAGTTACAATCAAGTCCTTTGTTGTACTATTGTGCCAATACCTCACAAAATGACCATGCTTTCCTGCCCTTCACTCATGTCACTTGTAATATGCATACGCATTGTTGCTGTTAAACAAGTCTTACAATAGAAAATTGTGATGGGAATCTAGATCAGATGGCATCATGATACTAAATATCTCACTGATTTAAAATAATTTCCTATGTTTAAATTTAATTAAGTATAAATTAGAATATACACGAGAAAATACTTGAATTACATGCAGAAATGCGTGCAATGTCTCTTCTGCCATTCTGTTCCAGAATTTTACAGAATTGGTGCTGTTCCCAAGGGTGGTAAAAATACAAGACTTCAGATATAACACATGAAAGTAGTAATACAACATCAGTGTATGCTTGATAAAGAAAATATTGATCTCAGTGACAAAAGAGATGAATCTATGATTGAAAACCCTTGGTTAACAGTTTAAAAAAAAATGTGGACTATGATTTTACAGATGCTTTGGGCAACAGATTAAAAAAATACCATTATAGTTTGAGGAATGTTGAGATTATGACTGAAGACAAACTGGTATGTTTTCTATAGCAGGAGAAAAGAAAGAAACTGGGCACTTGAGGGTTTTTGCTTCCTGTAAAATTTTTTTAAAATTTTTATATTGAAGTAATTCAGGCTTTTTGTAAACAACATGTAAAATGAGGAAAGAAGCATAAACTGGGCTGATTAAATGCAGTTGTTTGGGAGGCATTAGAGACGTGTTCTTTATTTGGAATTATGTAAGAATCATATTATTACCTAAGAAGCTTAGTTAGTAGAATGTAATTCCTTTTTTTAATTTTAATTTTTTCTAAGTATCCCATAAAGTTATTATTTTAGTAAATGCCCTTTACAATGAGAAATTAATCTGAAGTACTAAATATTTTTTTTTCATTTGTTTTCTAAACTATGTGTTATGTTATATCCATGAAGTAATAATGCTAGAGCAGTTTGAATTGTATTTTTTATACAGGATAGAAATAAGCACCCATCCTTTGCATGGATGTCTTTTTGTTGACATAGCAAAAAATTGTCAGAGGCACTCTATTGTAACTGAGGTCACAACCAGGTAATGCAATTCACTTTATCCTGTCTTCATATAATCTTCAACAGGACCATGTGTATAGAAGCTGATACATGTAGAAACGAGGAAATAAAAATTGACAGGCCTTGTAGTCAAAGTCCATGGTGTAGGAAGTCATATGTTATGCAGTTTCAAATCTGCCAATGGAAGATGAGTGAAAGCTCTTTTAATGGCAGTGTTTGAAATAAGTACTGCTAAACTACAAAAAAGAAAGGGCAGACTGTGGGATCCAAAACTATTATTTAAAGTAATAGTGATTCTAATATCCCTGTTGAGTAGTCCATAAAACAGAATGGATCATGAAAGAGCAATAAGACTCCAGAAAGGCAGGGAAAGGCACAAATGAAATATGGGAAGGGTGAAACCTGACAAACAGAAAGTCCAAATCAAAACCCATATAGGGAAGGAAGAAAGAGACTGAAAGAAGAAAGAGGTGAAAAATGTGAAAGAGATTGTGGCTTATAAATTCAGCAGTTTTATGAAGCAATTCTGTATCTACTTTTCCAGTTTTTTTGCTGAACTAAATAGTCTACATAGAGGAGGAGAGAGAAAGGAAAGATGGATCCAATGATAGGCTAATTAGAATTTTAGATGTGAAATCCAGTGAAACTGTGATTTTTAAAAATAAAAAAAAAAAAAAAAAAGAAGAAAGTTTACCAAAGATTAGTACTTTGCTTGTCTTTCCAAAAGAAACAATTTAAGTGCCACAGTGAGAAAATTAGGCTTCCAGTATAATTAAGGGAGAACAGCAATCTTTTCAGGTGGGTGTTCTAAATTGTCTTGGTCTTTCCATGACATATGTAAAGTGTGTCTAAGCTCCTATTTTTGGTTTTGGATTTGAAAATGTAGTGATCTCACTATCCATAGTCAAACACGTATTTGCAAGGTGATAGCGTGGGAAGGAGGCTGACAGGGTATGGTATTACCTTGTAAAATCCTATACAGCTTAGAGTGGAGGCAAGTCACATATTTTTCCTCCTCCCCTCTTGGAAGAGAGAATCTTTTCAGTTGTAATCATGTGAGTGAAAATGCTATAAATGCTTTAAAAATATTAATAGCTGGTGGGAAAGCCTTAGATTTATTTACATAGGATATAGGCCTAGGGTAGATAGAATTCACTCTACCCAGAGTGAATGGCCATAGAAGACCTAAAGAGTTTCCAAGTGTCAGTTTACACAGTGGGTTAGGCTTCAACCTGTTGTTCAGAAGAAGCTAAATATGTAATGTAAATGCATTTTTAAGGACCTGAGGACTATGCTTGTAATTAGAAAGAGTGAATACTTGCTTATAATGGGATTGTCATAAAATTGGTATGTGCAGGAATGAATAGTTAAAAGACTAAGTTCAAGAATCAGAAGTGGAAACAGAATAGTTTCCACTTCCACTTTCTCCCTAACATGAAGTTAGGGAGTCGTAGGATAAAATATCCCAGAATATTTTAGGTGTAGCTGGCAAAATATCAAATGGCACTATGTGTTTGCACAAAGGCCTGTTTCTGTATTTCACTGAAAGGGAATGACCCACCATGCTTCTTAGACCCAGCTTGATTTTTCACTTTCATGCTTACTGCTCTAGAGTCCAACTCTTGAGTCAGAGGAAAGGGAAAAAAATTCACTTAGCAAAAATACAGGGATACTTCTGTACCTTTCAAGTAATAACAAGAAAGACTAATAGAGGGAAAGATTGTGGAGAAACTGAACTATCAGTATTCTTACTACATGGTAAATCTCAGAAGTAAAATGCATGTATAAATATAAATAATATTTATAAAATATGTGAAAATATATGTAATATAAATATGTATCTAGACACAGTAATTATTATAAACTTATATATTTTTTAGATCACTAAATGATGATTTAGAAAGTATTTTATCTACTTTTAAAAGTATTCAATTGTTGACTACTTCCTTGGTTCAAAATTACTTGCTTTACAAGTATTGTTTGTATTTTCAAAAGGAATTATTGTTTATCAAACATTTTTACATTATGTAAAGCTTAGGTCATAATTACAACTCTACAATTTTAGAGATCTAAGAATTTGAGTAAGATTCAGTTGTCTAAGTAGGTGTATGTACAATGGAGTAGAGCAACTAAGATGGCATAAACTCATTTCCATGGGGAAAAGAAGTATAGCATGTTTAGGATTAAATTATTTGTGGCTTGGGAGCAGTTCCTGCTTCTCAAGCTACAACAAATAGTATTGAATAGGCTGAAAATTGAGAATCTGGTAAAGCAAATATAACTTAGATTCCAGTTACACTGGAACTTTTAAAAAGAAAGCCAAAGATGTTGTATTGGGTATTTATGCATGTATGTGTGTATGATTTGAGAGATGTCAAAAATATAGATTCTTGAAAAACTATATAAGATACAAAACTAAACCAAAACAAATAGTAATTTTCTATGGAAACGTCTATCTAAATAAAATCAACATACCAATGAAGTACATGATATCTTAAAGGGCTAGAGGTAATGTAGTAGCATCAATGGAACTGCTTTCCAGTTTAGTAATTTCTGGTAGAATTATTCCTTCATAAATCAAAAAGTTGAAAAAAATATTCTATATAGTAACATTTCTCTATATAAATATTTACAAGAAGCAGATATTTTTAATCTCTTTGCTCTCCCTTGGTGAAGTAAATAGTTAATTCTAACAATATATTTGAAAAATTTCAATAGCTTTTTAAAATAAACCTTCAGTGCAATATCAGAAAAAGCATCAGATACTATAAACCTTCCTAGATCTATGATAGCAAAACAGTATCTGATTACATTGAACCCAGTGAAGGAAAACATATAGGTAACACATATTTGATACCACAAATTTATAATGAACATGTCATTACAATAAAAATTATGTATATTAAAGAGGCATTTTATGAGATTAATACGGAAAGTGATAATCTCTACGTTATTTTATGCCAAATAAATTTTGTTTGGAAACAAAACCTTTAAAGAATGAGTGTTACTAACAGATTTTCTAAAACACTTCTACCAGGAAAACATAGGCTGTAAGATTCATGAGCAGAGTAGATCAGATACACAGCAAAGTAGCAAAACCATTAACTGTACAGGATGTCTGATTTTTACCTCTTTCAGGAAACATAATATAGATTATTGCTTACTCAACACCGAAAATCTCATGTGATGAATGATACCTTTCTCTGGACCTAGTTTGAAGGACAATTTTCAAGTCAGTGAGAGATGAACTTTCATCTTCCATTTTAAAAACTTTTGCTATGGCAGTTAAGCAATGATGTTATTTTAGATAGTGCTTAAGTCCCAATAAATACATGTTTATCTATGGAGTTACAATCTGTCAGAAAGCATTCCAGGAAGAGTAGAAACCATTAAAATAGACTAGGACTATAAATAAAAGCTTGATACAGCCTTAACACTCTCATCCATGGTAACCATAAAATAAATTATAAAGATGTAGAAGATAAAAGGGATCTTTGTTCTTCTTTCTTCTCTGTCTTGCATGATAGCTTCTTCTTTTTATGGATCAGCATTACTGGGCTACCAAGGAGGCAAAAATGGCAAATTTACATCTTCCATTAACATACAACAAAAAATAAGTAGGGGTTTGTTCTGGATTTAGATTTTTTTTTTTTAAGAGTTTCACAGCATAATAAATCCAAATGTTGTGCATGCTGTCTGTATGTAAAAGAAACCACTCTGTGAAGATTAAAAAGTACAGAGGTGAAGAGCCAGATACATGAGAATCTGAGATTCCGTTCCAGACATCAAGGCATATATGAACCTGGAGGCCAAAGATGAAAGGCAGGAAGAAAGAAATGCCAGTAAATGAAGGGAATTGAATTAGCATTGAAACCAACAGATTAGGTCATACCCTATTAGTATGATAAAACTGGAATTATTTATGATTAATTAATTTCCCAATATTGTGGAGCAGCTATTTATAAATAAAAGAATTCTTGAATGCTATAATCATATTTTTTTTATATAATGTTTGTTACAGCACCAAACAGCTAAAACACTGGATAAAGGAAACTTTTCCAGGTACTAGTTTGTTAGAGCATGCAGACAACTGAAAATATTATATTATAGCACTTCATGCTATCACATATACAATACTCACCAAATTCTACTGCACTGGGCAATGATATTCCAGATTTCCAGAGCATGTTGCCATACAGTATGGAATATCTGTTTGGTCAGTCAGGGTCAACTGAGACAGATTCATGTCCCATAAAAGTTCAGCTGAAGATCCTGTTGTAAATGTCTTGTTTTTCTGCAATGGTAGATCCTAATGGGTACATCATCTTCTCATAAAGTTAAGATGTGTGTTCTCCATCTTTATGTGGTGATTTCTGTGTATAGAATCCCCCACAATCCATCGCCTCTGAAAAAACCCTACACACAAAAATGCCCAAACCTATTACCAGCTAAGCAGTGAGTAGAAAAATTCCTCAACAGACTAGCTTACCAGAGAACAGTAATACTCTGATATAGCTGTATTTTTTACCCCAGAAGCAGCTGTTAAGGGATTAGTTTGAGAATCTTTCTTTTAGGCAACATTGGCTAGTAACATGTACCTATGTGTATTTAAATTATTTTTATTTTTTCATGTGAAATCTCAGGAAAAATATGCCATTCTATCTGCTATCACTGTGGGTTGACATAAGGCCTGAGTGTTTTAAAGTATTTTCTCTGCAATATTGATTTGCATGTATATTAGATTTTTGCTTTGGATTTTTCTCCTAATCATGGGGAACATTACAGGGATTTTTATTCTGAGTTATTAAGTACCTTTTCTTTGTACTTTGCACCTTTACTAAGTAGTAGATCATGATCCAATTCACCAAAGAGTTACAAATCATAACAGCAACACTTATAATAATTTTGAAGTCATGTTCTCAGGATAATAGTGTGCCAGAGTTGAGAACCTAGTGTCTTATCTACAAAACTGAATGTAAATAAAGGGTCGACAGGCAGATCTTTGCTTCTAGAAATTTGCATTACATTAGCATGTTAGTGTAATATCTTCTGGCCCAAGAGGGCAGTGATATTGATAATATTGTTTAATATTGACCTTGATAATGGCTTGTGAATAAACATAGGAATAGGTATTTTCAACATTGAGTCACTAAATATTCACTAAGGAAGGTAGGTCAGATCTAATTCTCCAATTAATGACCCACTAAATTCCAAGTTTGGCCTATGATAGTCCTATATGCAGCATTCAAAAAAAGTAATTGTATTTCACACTCAGTTAATATTATGGCTTTGAAAACTAAATATGAGGTTTAATTAATAATTTAGTCATGATGCATAATTTAAAGCAAATTGGACTTTAGTTTCTTTGATAACACTAATATGGAAGAAAAGTGGTTTTAAGACTTAAATGGGGAAAGAACAGAGTAAGGAAAAGCAGCAATGTTAATTACAATTAATACAAAGTTACATAAATATGCTTCCATGGGTGTGGGTGAGAAAGGAGATTGTTAGAAATGTGCTTCTATCTGGACACTAAATAAATGCAGAACTTAAAAGGGTGGACTAACATCTAGGTGTTATTTAAACAAGTTTAATACTTCAATAACAAACCACTAATTTGTCTTCTCACCTTCAATGTCATGATATGGTGTATGTCTGTCATCTTTTTGAAAGGTAATGTCTTTATTTAAAGTCTAAGTTGTTGGATAGAAGTTTATCCTTGCCATTTAAAATTTCGTGTTTCTACAAATTTCAAAGTGCAGATACTACAGTAAAGCTAGCAACACAGATAATTTTTTCTTTGATATTTTGTATCCAAGTGTCAGTATGAAACTATATTTGCAGTTGTTTTATTAAAAACTTACACTTATTAAAATTTCGCTCTGTAAAATTAGGTCCATCAGGTAGATAAGGAAATGCAGAGTTAAAAATATGATAGGCAATGCTTCTTTATTTTGTAACATCACAGAAAAGCAATTTAAAATCCCATTCCAGTCTTCAAGTATAAATAATTGGAACTGTACAGTTCTCAGCACCTAATTAGACATAATAAGGTTTTTGCTGCATATCTTTGTGAAGGCAATCAAAAGGAAAATGCCTGCAATTCCAATCTGGGCAATTAATTTTTTAGATCTCATTTAGTTTAAAAATAACACTGTTTGCTTTTTTAAATTCCTGAGTCAAAATGCGTAGAAGAATTGTTTTCCAGATAATTTTTTTGTTCAGGAAAACATTAAGATTTCTCTTCACTGTACTTACTGCCCTTAACTACTCAGTATATTGCTGAAAACATCTCCTCTTAAAAAACAAGTTGCTTTCTTTCCTAAAAGAGATGTTTACAGTTGGTTCAGCTGTCCAATAACTGTATGAGAACTAGGAAAGCTGAACTGTTTGCAGTGTCATGTAAATGAAAGTAATTAATCAAAAGATGGGTAGAACAAATTACTCCCTCAATGCCAGAATTACTACTTTCTACAAATCAAAAAAGTAAGATCTGATTCCACCAATTTCCAGTTTCTTTGTGCAGATAAATAATAACTTTGGTTATTTAATGTAATTCTCTTACAGTAAAATACGCCCTTTCTGAATGTATTATTGCTTTTGTCAGAATACAACAGTGCACTAGTATAATGTGAAAAATTAAATACAAGAGGATTTCTTCTTTTCTTGTGCTTTAAACTGGTTTGTTGAAGATGAGGTACAGGAAGAAAAGTTATGCAGGCCTTCTGTCCTTTCTCTTGTCTTAGCAAACTGTCCTGAAAGAGCTAACAGTATTATTCTCCTGTGCAATTTGCTTAATGACAAATAAGAGTTCAAGTTTCAGCTGGAAGTAGTTATTTTCTCATTAAGGAACAGGAAAAGCTCATTCTTTATAATGTATTTTAATAAAGAACATTATCTACATCTGAGTATAAATCTCTATGAATTTTTATTATCTTGTTGTCATAGATGACAAAAACCAAAATTATGTATTCTGACATTGGTTTACTGTAGGACACATAATGAACACAAAAACCTGTTTCATAAAGTTGAAATGAACTCTGATCTTCTAACACACTGTTCAGTATCTTGACTACAAAAAGATGAAAAATCTTATCTCAAGAGACCCAGCAGAAATTGGCTGTATCATTTAGAAAAAATAAAAGGTATGTAGAGTTCAGTACCTTTGCTCTTTAAGGAGGAAGAATTCTACAGTGTGCTAATAGGATTGGAACTCTGACATTTCAACACAGACTACTTACAATGAATTTAATTTTTTTCTTCTATTAAAACAAATGACCTGGAACATTCAGAGAAGAGAATAGTCTTGTTTCATCAATTTTATGGGAAAATATTTTGCTTTGTGATCTTGGGGAATGCATCCCTTAAGATTTTGAATGTGGCGTTGCCATTTGCTGTTATTGCAGACTGTTCCGTAACTTCAGTCCGAGAAGAGATGTACTGCAATGTATCCTGCGTGGTGAGGAGGCTACAAGCCACACCTTTGGGACTACCCTTTAGTCTATATGTGTGATATAAAAATCACATGGAAGTTCTGACATCTAAGCTTAGAACAAATTCAAATGCTTGAATTCAATGCTTGAATATTGAATTCTTCATATGTGACACAGCCTGCTGTAATATAAAATGTGTATTTATATATTTCCTTGGGGGAGATGATTACATTATCATTACTTCTCATTAGAATATTTTGAAACATACGGTGCAAGCACTGCCTAATGGGGAAAGAAAATACTTCTGCATTGCTTAGAATTTTGCCAACCTGGCTTCTTAGAAAACATAAGAATCAGACTGTAGGGCTTCACAGATAGGTGGATGTGAGCACAGGTAACAGAGGCACCCAGCAGATGCAGCAGTTTGTGCGGCAGCTTCCACAAATGGGGGCCAGAAATTACTGAGGGCAATGTGTTGGTTTCTGCAATAAGGAAAAATATCAGAAGGAAATAATCAGAAGTATCTCACAGGGTTCTATCTGCATTGTATAAACTCAGAAAAGGTCTCATGAGAAGAACAGAGAAGCCATTGAAGACTATTTTCTGTATAAAGCTCATTTACAAGAGTAAGACAAGAAATGCACAAAGGAACATTATATTAATGCAATGAGTTTATCGGTTTTCATTGTTATTTTAAGAAAAAGTAAAAATCCATGAAAATGCAGGAAGAATGGTATTTTGATAAAGGGGAAATCAAATTTCCTATGAAGAATGAATTAAATAATTATAATGGCTTAATTAACAGCAGGAAATAGATGGTAATAAAACTCAAATATGAAGCACTTGAAAAAAATAGGAAATATTGAATGAGATAGAAAGAGCAATTGAGGGAAACTCTTTATATCCTAGTGAAAATGCAAATAAGTTTTTGAGGAAGTAAAAGCTGCAAATTTCAAAACTGATGAGATGTGTTATTATGTGCAGCACAGATTCCTTGTGAAATTCACTGCATAATAATAATTTCTGTTTATGCATGAAGGTGAGAGAGGGTTTGTGTATTTATCTAGACACCAATTCTCTATACATGTATTTGTATAGAAACATTTACCCCCCTGAACTTTCTTTGAATATGATTTATTTTTTATCCCAAAAAGAATTTGATTTCCCATTTAACTTTGCATTTAATAAAGAGTATATAATTGGAAAGCTCAGGAATGCCATGTTATAAGAAATCATAGTAAGTATTTTTTTTTTACAATATAAACATCTTTTTTCAGGATTTAAGAATATTTTAAAATATTAGATACCAGAAAAATGAAAACCCACTCCCAAACTACATATAGTAGACAGCAGATAATCCCCTAATTGTTATGTGAACACTGACACATCCTCCCACATGTTGTGTGGTTGTGTTCTGAGATAAGATATTGAGCTATATGGATCATGACTTCAATTTAATATCCACTTTAATAATCTGGAAAAATTATAACTGCAACATGTGATTGAATAGAGAGAGTTTCTAGGCAAGACAATGAAAATAACTGGAGAATGAGTTCAATAGAAAAAGATGAGGTTCAACTTTCATTTGGAAGAAATTTTTTCTGAGTGTTAGTAGGGTTTTTTGAATTATTTTATAAGTTAGAAAATATTGACAAACAAAAATCAACATCCAAAGCGCAGGAACACTTTCTGTGAACACTGAGATGAAACATGTTCAAACTCATTGATAAATATTTTAAAGGCAAATCAGCTTTTAATGAATTACTTTTCTGAAATATAAGAAAACATTCCTGCACAGAAAGTGGAAACTTCACATTGTCTTAAATTAGAGTTTTCTGCAAGAATAAATAACGCCATTGTCTGAAACTTTAATGATTTACTGTTTTCTGACTTTTTGATGAGTTCAAATCGCGTGAAATGGAGTGAGGAACAAAAAAAAAGACATTGACTTAGGAATAGGACAAGATGTAGCCTGAGATTTTTCCAAGCTATGTTCATTTGGGATCAGGGATTCATAGAATGGAATTACTGAGCTCACTGTCTTGTAATAAATGGTGCTTAGCTATAACTTATCTTCCAGAGCCTTCTAAACTTAACTGAAGAGACTGTGAGATAGAGAATTCATAAATTCCTTCGACTGGGTGATTCAAACCCCTCATAGTTAAAAAATTGTTTCTTATTTAAATATCTCCAACTTCACTTTTCACACTTTACATTTTGTTTTACTTTTCTTCAGTATATAAAAGAATCTTCATATATCCAACATTATTTTTCTGTGTAGGTGTCTGGTATTTCTTTTTTTTTGGATAGTGTAAAGCTGAGGAAGCATCTTAGTTTTCTCAGTCTAATTACTTGCACAAGCCTTCAAATGTGTTTTTTGATTCTGTACCAGTCACTCAAGGCTCCTGAAAACCTGTATATTTTCTTCTACATGACTGACAAAAATGGTGAAAAAACCAGACTTCTTTCCCTTCTCTGC
This sequence comes from Pardalotus punctatus, assembly GCA_013400915.1. Classification (NCBI taxonomy): domain Eukaryota; kingdom Metazoa; phylum Chordata; class Aves; order Passeriformes; family Pardalotidae; genus Pardalotus; species Pardalotus punctatus. Next base: position 218,260 of record VZTX01025374.1, read on the forward strand.
AGAACCCTGTAGAAGCAATTACATTCAATGAAATCCCTCTTAGGTTGACAATAATCTGAGACCTATCAGGTATCCAGTTCATACTTTATTATGTGCTTTACTGCTATTCTAAAGAGCTAATTCATGATCAGAATGTTATTAGATGCTAAAGAGAATACAGAAATATAAGAGGATCACATAATTGACAGGTTGTTCTATGAAGCAAACACTCATCTCAAGGAACTAAATTAAGTTTGTTTGACAAGACCTGTTTTTCATAGATCCATGTGAAGCAGCATTAACTTTATTCCTGTTTGTTAATTCTTAATTAATCAATCTCAAATTAGTGTTTCCATTTTCATTCTGAATATACAAGTTCATTTGGTGGTTGTGTTTTGGAAAACCTTTATTTATGTTTTACTACCAATAGAGGAAACACTTTTATCTTCTCTCACTTTCTCCTCCATTTTAGGAGTTACAGTGCTTGAAGGGCCTATTTATGCAGTGGGAGGACATGATGGTTGGAGTTATTTGAACACAGTTGAGAGGTGGGACCCTCAAAGTCAGCAGTGGACATTTGTGGCAAGTATGTCAATTGCCAGAAGCACTGTTGGAGTAGCAGCATTAAATGGCAAGTGAGTAGGGTATGCTTACACAATTCAAACACTTTTTTTGAAAACCAATGAAGCTTAATTCTCATTGCTTTCCCTTATTAAATTGCAGTGCCATTGAAATGTTCCCAAGTAGATCAAATGGTCAAAGCTGCTTTAATAACCCCATTACTCTACAAGAAACTGGTTTCAATGGTGCATAAGCCATGCAGCAGACTAGCAGAAGAAACATCTAGACAAATAACCCTGGGGCTATTGATCTAAAATCATGAAGAGCTGCATATGATTATGTATATATATTCCAGTTTTTTTCCTTTGCATAGTTGACCATATATTTAAAGCTCCCAAGTTAATAAAATCTCAATTTAATTTTGCATGACTTATATCAAACACTTTTAAATTAAAAGAGCTGTTATCTGTGTCCCAGGAAGGTAGGATGGACACCACTTAAAACTGCAAAGCAGTGGTCTCAGTGCAACAGATAGAAATATGCTATTGATTTTTTAATTTTTTTAAAATCTAAGTAATTATCTTTACAAAATATCCCATATGCCAAGAACTGCAACTGGAAAACATATGTAAGGACCAAACCTTTCAACTCCCTAGTGCTATTCTTCCTACATTGCTGTTCCACACAGCTGACATGTGCTGCATTCCTCAGGATATTGAGAATGGATATCTCAATGAGAAACAAGACGTTGGATTTAACATTCAGCAAAGGAAAAAAATATTTTAGTATGGAAGTTCTGAGGAGATTTTTTTTCTTGGTTATTCATTATGATTTCTTGCTTCTGCAGTGAATTAAATAAGTAAATAAATGAAAGGCACTAGTCTGTCTTTGAAGTGAGAGTTATGAACTATCCTTTGTGTGTATCTCACACACTGCTTTAGGCACTTTACATAAAATGGATAGTGGATGCTAAATATTTCAAATGTGAGTTTCTTAAAAGAAGTGAAAAAATACAGTCTCTTCTTTTGTGTTTGAATGTGGGAAAATTCCATTTGCGATCTATTGCTCTATGGTTGACTTAATTTGTTTTCACTTTAATTTTAAGCAGAAAAATGAAAATGGTATTTTTCTATCAGCTTATGATGGAAATAAATTAATAAATTAAAGCTTTCATATTCTGATTTCCTTAGGCTCTGAGTGAGGTATTTGATTTTTAAGTAACCTCTTACTAGTTCCCAATGTATTGAAATGTTTTTGAAGGTCACTTGTGAAGACCATGCAAGTGAATGATCAACTATTTTGCTGCTCAAATTGAAAATTATATTATCTGACTTTGGCAAAACAGGGCACGCAGAAATTAACATTGTTCTACTGAAATACATTTTTGAATTTAAACTGAAATTCTTATATCAGCATCTTTTCTAAAACATGAAAAGGATTGTGTCAACATGTGCATCATAACCTAGTCTTTAAAATATTTAATTATTGAAGCCATAAAATCCTACTGATTTTCTCAGACATGCAGAAAAATAAGTATCTGAAGTACCTTTTTAAAAAATTTTAAATTTGCTCCATTTGACAGGGTTCTTTTCTATAATCATGTTGCCTTATTACATTTAGAAGTAGCAGTACTGCAGTACTGTTTCATCCAGGGGGTCTTAATGGAATACCTTCCTCTCCCAGCACATAGGTCACTTGGTTGTTACCTCCAGATTTCCCAGAGTAATAGGATACAGTAGTTACTATGCTTCAGTGAGGAACATAGCAATATTCATTTTAACTGCCTTCCTAGATGTAAGGGACAGCTAGAACAACTAATAAAAGAACTAGGTGGTTTTCTAGATATAAGAAAGACACATGACAAATTTATTTTACCAGAATTTCAACAGAAAAATTTATCTGGTAATCTTTTACATAGGAAATAAATATTTAAGATGGAAAAAAAGGTGAATAGTATAGGGATTTAAAGAAGCAAAGAACTGTATGCAATAACTAGGATGTCACAGTTACCCCTGGAATTCTTTAAAGGTCTGTCCTGGGTTAAAAAAAGTCTAACAGCAAGAACAAGTTAGTTAAATTACTAGAACTTTCAAGGTGGCACCAAAGGGAACAATATCATATGGTTCATATTGGACACATGAATACAGAAAAATTTGGATGACCTTAAGAAGCAACACAAATAGGATATTTAGTAGTAAGTATGTGAATTAACAAGCCTTGTGTTTGAAAAAACTCATGTTAAGAAGTGAAAGAAGAGGTGGAAAAAGCTCTGTACATTGTTAGCACAGAAAAAAAAAAAACAGTAGAAGAAATCTAGGGTAAAAAAAAAAAGGAAATTCTACTATAGAATATATAAAGTTTTATTAATATTGGAAATATTCATGTTATTTGGGTGTGTGTAATTCTGGTCATCCATGTTGAAAGAAGCACAAGTACAATTGCAAAGCTTATGTAGCGTGTACTATGACTATCAAGAATGCCTGTCATACCAAAGAAAAGAATGAAACTTACAGTTTGCAAAGGAACAGATAGATAAAATTCAAAACCAAAATAGGTAAAATTCAGCTGGGGAAATAGAGATGGAATAAAAATAATATGGGGACAACACCATAAAGTCCATAAAACTCTCATTGAGTTCTAAATGTCTGTTTATTGATTCGTAGAAAGAGTAATATTATGTGTTTTTAAGCAACACCAAAGTCTGGAATCTGAGAATTTTCCTTTTCAGTAATATTTTTGTTTTCCCAAATCAACAAGTCACCAGTGGGTTCTGGGTACCACTAACAATGTACACTGAGACTTTGGAGATTGCATCTCCTTCATTTTCATGTGTTTCTTATAGTCAAACAGTAGTGCAAGAGTGGAGTGTGTTATCATATATATATATATATATATATACACACACACAATTTTTTTTTAACTTGATGTCTTTATCAATTTTTAACATACTTTGGTAGGTGTTGTAGGACTTGCCATGATTGTAGAATTTCATGGAGTGAAAAATGTTCAATAGTTCCTTCTGATATGAAAAGAGGATCATCCTTTCTGCCTTGTTACTGCTAACAAACTTGTTACACAGACTGGAAGAGAAAGAGTGCATGAACTTCCTCAGATCAGCAATAGATATGGGTGTTAAAATATTAAATGTAAAATGGAGATTTGCACTTTGAAAAACTGGTAGAGGATGGTGCTTTTTATATGCAGATAATGAGTCAGAAGTTGGGATGATTTATTTGAATTCCTCTTTGGGGCTGACATAAGTGGTGTGTAGCAAGTGTGCAATTTATACTATGTAAGATTAGCATTCTATGGTTGTCAGCAGATAGTGCTGAAGCAATAGTGCTTCTTTTCTACAGTATAAGTTAGAATCTATAAGGAAGGAAAAGTATGAAAAAGTCTTATTTTTTCCAGAAACCTTTTAAAATTATCACTTATTTTTTCAAGATGTTCTTAATTTTCTCATTTTTAAACTCAAGAAGAGAAAAAAAATCTAGTTGGCACTTGCAATCCAAAAAATACTAATCCTTTCACTAACTTAAAATATAAATGCCTCCAAATTTATAGCTAATACCATAGTTATTTATTAGCCTTCTATTAAAAACTCTCTAATTCATGAACCACACATTCCCTAAGAACACTAAACCTTTACACTAATTGAATTTAATTTCAGAACATATTTTATGCTAATGGTGTAGCTCAAAGTAAAAATGAAATTAAGTTTACACGTTTTCCTCAGGAATACATACACCCCAAAGAGAGTCTCTGTATCATACAGATTTATGTTAATCCAAACATTTGTGTATTACTACCATAACTGAAGTTTTTCTGTATTGCTCTATTATATGGCCACAAAGACTGCATTACAAAAAATATTCTTTCATTTCTACTGGTATGTTTGAAATTATCAATATTTTCTCGAATGAATAGAAGCTTTCAAGGCAGAATGTCTGGCCCTTTACTTTTGATATCTTTAACAAATATCAGTAAATCTGTGTTACAAAAGGATAAAATACTCAGCTGTTGATATGATCCACAGGTTGACTTTAAGTGGTAGAACGTGGCAGCAGTGCCTTAAGTGTCAAAAATAATGACTTTGACACACACTGGCAAACAGTTCAATCTCATGGTAACATCTTGTGGAATCAAGAAGGGAGTCCTGCCCTTTACTGATTGCCACATCCTCAAATATGTGCTATAACAAACTTGATATTTCCCCCTGCTGCTGTTGTTTTTGTTAAATACCACACATTATTGTTGGTATGTAACAGAATTCTTGCAAAAAGCAAGAATTTTTTAAATCTTATATGTTAGAAATAGAACTCTCTAAGTATTCTTTTAAACAATATTTTACTTTGAGGAAAAAAAAGTTTCACAGTACTCATTGTCTCTGAAAGAAAGTAAAAGAGCAAGGAGAAATGCTGCAGGAGAGTATTATTCTCCATCAGTCTATCTGATCTCTTTCCAATTGCTGTCACAGGCAAAAAAACTTGACTTGGGGAAAATTCATGCAATTTATTAGTAATAAAATTACATTCTGGCTACTCAGAAGCAACCCCAATTTTTAAAATAGCACCTTTCTTCCAGCCTTTCCAAGGCTCAACTTATGTCTTCTATAATCCTATAGCCCCAGCCCTTAACGATCCAGGGGGCTGGGGAAGGGGTGTTGTGGTCAGCCCATAATTGCTTCTGTCTGCCACTCCTTCCTCACCCATTTCCCTTGCTCCATCATGGGCTCTCCATGGGCTGCAGTCCTTTGGGAGGTAACATCCTACTCCAGTGTGGTGTCCTCCACAGGCGGCTGTGCCTGTGACTGGTGATTATTTTAAGCAGGAAAATGCAATACAAATACTACAGGCAAGATGCATAAGCTGACCCAGAGATATTTTCTTTTACAGGAGCAAACCCCTAGCATAGACTCTCTTAATCCAGTCCAGCATCTTTAAAATTGGAGTTGTTAGGCAAGCCTCAGTCCATGTCTCTCTCCCTCAATTGTGTTTCCCTCCTTTTTCCTGCTTGGACACCGATATTTTTTCATATTTTTGTTGAAAGACAGTCCAACATAAAAAAAAACAGTGATTTTCTGGTTGTGTCCTTTAAGTAATTATTTATCATCTATGGGTATTGTCAAATTTTGTCTTTTAGTTAATTATAGAAGATAGAATTTAGATCAGATTCCACATTCTATTAATTCAGCTTAAGCACTGATAGAATATACTAATGATTATTTTTTTAAAAATGCATTTGTATATACATATTTATTTTTCCCTTCACACCCATGCAAATTCATTTGTTACATTTTCAATGTTACTAGTTAGGTAGAGAGACTTTAATAACTATGACGCTTTAGGGTTTTTTTTGTAGTTATTTATGTATTTATATTCAATTACATTCATTTGGTTCCACCAGTTTTGCAGTAATTGGATTCATTTAGTAATGGCTTTTCATAAACTGGATTATTGTTTTGGCAGTGCTTTCCCAGCTATTCTGTTTCCTTTTGAATGGGAAACACAGAATGCAGGCAAATAGGGATGTTGGCATATATGCAGTGCAATGTTTTGTTTTCAGATAATTTAATGAGAAAAACTGGAAAGAAACTTGTGTTACTTAGATCAGTATTGTGCCTGCTGTAAATAGCAGTTGTGTTAGTTTAATATATCCCTTGAGATTGTTATGCACTGTTGCAAAGTGACTATCAGAAGGTTTAGCCTGCTGAACCTCCATTTTTAAGAAAAATAGCAAAGTTCAAACCAAATTAGTGTGAGCACAAGAAAGGTTCTCAAAAGCATCTTGTAGTTAGTCACTCACCAGGAATATAATTGCTTTGGACTGACCTTGGAGAGACAAAGGTTAATAATTCCACAAAGTCCTTAGTAGTTCAGTGTTCGGCACAGGAGAATTAGCAATGTATTACATTCATATAACCACCTACAAGACTTGATTGTGTGGCTGATTACAACCTCCTCCAGGAGTTCTGCTTCTTTGGCTTTCATGCATCATATAATAAACTATCTGTGGCATTTGCTCTTAGCAGAATCATTAAGGCTTATTACTAATTCAGTGCCCTGGTCTGATCTTTTGTACTTTTACACATAAATTCATATTTCCTACATGGGGGTCTCATGCAGCTCAGTGAATGTACCATTTAATTCAAAGTGCATCATAGACTCTCTTTTTCAAGCAAGATTTAACTTGTTATTTTGCATCCAGCATGAAAAATAAGAAACTCTGCAAACATTTACTTTTTTTCTGTGGGGCTAGGCTAGCCTCAAAAAGATACAAGCTGTGACTCTTATAAGAGAACAGTGAAAAATGGAAGTTTACAGTAAACCCACTATTTTTCCTACAATCCAGGGCAGATGCATATGCAGCTAGGATGCCTTTCTCTTTAGAAACTGAAGGACTGGTAGAAGGCACAGCAGATTCTAAAGACATTGCTGATCTGCTGGGTGGGAACTTGAAGAGCCTATTTTCTCTGGCTGTACTATGGCCAGTGTCCCAGATGCTGGAATCACATTTCTGTTTTGAATGTTTACTGTACCTCTGCATCATTTAGTGTTTATGCCCCCACTGTGCTATTCTCTTCATCCATCACCCATACAACAAAATTTTTGGACTAGCTGGCTATTGACCATGGAACAGATGTTTTTCTCTCAATATTTTATGTCACAGAATCATAGAACGGTTTGAGTTTGAAGGGATCTCAAAGATCATCTAGTTCCAACTCCGCTGTCATAGGCAGAAACACGAGCCACTAGATCAAGTTCTCAGGCCCTCCCATCTAACTTATCAGTAGTTACTATTGATTTTATTCCAGACACTTATTCTATGATTATTTTTTTCCTTTTTTATTGGCCAAACTGTATTCTTAATTTACTTCACTACTGCATTGCAAATACATTAAATGCCCTTCCAAATTTACACACAAAAATAAGACGTCGTTAATGCTTTCTATTCATAAAATTATTGTATTTTGAACTTTTGCTAGTGAACTACATTGGCTTAATCAAGGCAGCATAGATAAATATCTTCCCTCTCCTACAGTCTGATTCTAGGTCAGGTTCAGCAACACAGTAGTCCAGCACTGGTGAAAATTATTAGTGTCCCCTCAATTCTACCAAGCAGATAACTTTTGTACAAGAGTAATTCTCTGCTGCTCTTTCAGACACACTGAAAGGCCAGAAAAGAGTGCAAAAGGGCCTAAGAAAAAGACAGGATAAGGTCTTTGATAGTCATAGTCAAAGAATTTTGAAAGGCGAAACCCCATTAAGAAATGCAGCAAGGGCATGATTCAACTGTTTCCACAAGCCATACCACCTCACTTCAAAGGCAGTCTGGTCCTTTGAGGTTGACTTGTCAAACTGAATTTAAAACTGGCTTTTCTGAGTAGTTATCAAAGGTTTGTAATGACAGAACTGAGATAAATGTTTTTGATCCAACTGGTCATGATTTCTCCCAATGTTTCCTACTTTGAAACCTCTACTTCATTTTCCTAGCCAATTATAGATATATATACAAATGTTCAGGAATCCCTCTCCGTTTTACTACAAGAAGACAGAAGAAAAGACAGAAGAGACTGAGCTTGGTCTAATTTCACATCTATTCACAGTGTCTGAATCATCTGAAATGTAGACCGTTTGGGAATAGAAATCTATAACATCTCCACAGGCAGAACTTTCACTGTGGAGATAAAAGTGCTCAGTACTAGACGCTTTCTTTTCCTTGTTTATCTCTCTCCCTAAGCAGACATAGATTATTATTATTTTTGTAATAATTATAGGATACAAATGAAGAGCAGTTCAGCTAATTCAGAGAAATACATTATACTTTTCCTCACAGAAATTTTATTACAAACTGTTGCCGAGCTAGACAAAGCTGAAAAAATGAATTCATTTGAAGTCATCTAATAAAATAGGGCCCTAAGCACTAAGAAGAAAGTAAGACTATGAAATATCTTTGGTTATAAAAATTTCAAAAGTTTCAGATAGCTGTACAGTATCCTGAGTATTCAGCACTTGTTGAAGAGTTGTTCTGTGATTTTGGGCCCTTGTGAACATGGATTTGAAAATTTGGCTGAAGACTTGGAAGCAGCTCCTGACGGAAGTGTTCAAGCTCAGCCACAACCAGAACTTTAAAACAATTACTTGCTTTCCAACTTTTATTTGTCTGAACTATTTTTATTTCACCTTTGTGAAATAAAGAAAATTATTTTTATTAATGATTCCTTGCAGAGATAAAAACACAATCAGAGTCTAAAATGATAGTTCTAAAATATTATTTTGAAAATTAATTTTGTTCTGAATAGCAGAGAGAATTTTAGAAAAAGACTAGGTGGTCCCAATGACTGGGTGAGTTTTATCAGCTACTTATGAACAGCATTTGCTGTCTTCTTACCAGCAACTCAAGACTGCCTTCAGCTGTATTTTATTAGCAGTCTTAATTCGAGTAGAGGAATGAGAAAGTATGTTTCACTTTCAGTGTGCAAATATCAGCTTATAGATTTATTTCAGTTGAAAGACAATGGAATAAATATGAACTTTAATGCCAGAAGAAATATCAAAGTGGTGAATATTTTGACTAGGGGTACACAAGATTATTTGTACTGAAGTCTGAAGAAGTGTCGGTTCTTTGCATTTTTGAAATGGTGTTCAATGTTTACGTGTCCAAATATCCACCTAGAAATATATTTGAAAATCTCAGAAATGTTAATCATGGTTTATATTTTTGGGGTTAAATTCACTTACTGATGCGTAGCTGTCTACTTCCATTTAAATTGCTTCAGGGTGCCAGCAGTCATGAATTTTTCTACTGTGTGTTTTTTTGCCATATATCTCAGCCTGGAAGGAATGTCAACATACCTAGATGTCACAAAAAATCTTTTAACACTGTCTGTGGGTAGCTGAACCAAGCCGCATCTTTGAAAATAAAGATAACATCCTTGCAGACACCTACATGTAAATGCTCATATTTACATTTATATTAATGTAGATGTTTTTTATCACATGTTTAAATTTTTTTAGTGTAGTTCTTTAGGCTCAGCCAACTACCCTGAGCATAACAGCAAGTTAGACACTATAGACATCCACAGATTACACCTTTAGGTGCTTTAATATTGATTTCATCTGTAGATATCTGATAATCATAAAGAAAGTTAAATGCATTAGGTCTGGATCCAAAGAAATAGTTGTAAAAAATATGTATTTGCTTTAGTATCTCTCATAGAGGAGTATAGATTCTCCTGGGTGCTTTAGTCAGAGCTCAAGTATGTCTGTCAGGCAGTGCCAAAATGTTCTCAGGCTTCAGTGACATATTTAGTGGTTGTACAGCCCTTCCTTATTCATCAGCATCCATACCAATGAAATGTAATGGCAAATGCACATTTAAATGACTCTGAATTCATGGAGTGCTTAGGACAGTAAAAGCTTCCAAATGAGTAATTGCTTTACAGAGACAGCTTTCACATCTGAAATTGCTTAGTGGTTGGACTTTAAAATAGCCTGTGTTTCTATTAGTTAATCTCCAGGCACTGTATAAAAGGCAACAGACTGCAAAAAGATTCATATAAGAAATGAATGCAGTGTGGTATTAGTGGGAAAGAACAATCAGAACCATTTCCTCCTGGGACCCATTATAAAGAGCAGAACGAAACAAGTTTCTTGCCTGCAGATAGTTACAAACACAACATCTTTTTTGTTAAACCACATTTTTATCATTTCAAGTTTAAAATACTTTTCAGAAGTTTTCCATGATTTCCCAACATAACTCAATCCTCATAAAACATTCTGATGAAGAAAAGCAACAGTAAGTGCTTGGGGGTTATAACTTTCTTGCAAAGTAGACGTGTTACTGTTAGTGTGGGTAAGACTTTTCTTCAGCATAAGCAAGAGCCTTGAAACTGAGGTAGTACTTTTTAAAAGTCCATGTTTAAAACATAACGTGATATTCCTACTGCAACACATTTTGTATTTGATCTCTACTATATTGTAAGGGTAAAATTCATTCTGAACATGAGCTCCCGTTAATAGACCTTTATGTGGAATTTGTTGAATATCAGATAAAATTTTCCATATTTTTTGTATTTCTTAATAGTTTGATGCACAACAAAAACACAGAAAGACTGTAATAAACAGATTGCATATTCCTCATTTGTCTGGATTGCCAATTATAAATTAGCACTTCCATTGCACAGATGATGAGTTTAGGCAGCAACCCTGCTTACATGATTTATAAATTTCTAAAGATATACCTGCATGTCATTCATGTTCTTGACTCTATATGCAGTAATGAAAGAATGAAAGTATCCATTGCAGAAGGAAATGTCTTTCTTTCCATTTGGGTGGATAAAGCACTAAATAGCATGTGAGTTTGATAATAATATTGAAAACATCTGTGTTTGGTCACTATATGAGATTCCCATGATTTAAAAATATTGTAGTTTTTATTTTTTTTTAATGTCAGATAAAAGAGCAGATACTCCTTGTTTTTATTTTTGCAATTCTGAACTCTTGTTTTATCAACATTTTTATTTGTGTGGACTTTTTTAGGTTATATTCTGTTGGAGGTCGGGATGGAAGTTCATGCTTGAGTTCAATGGAATATTATGATCCTCACACAAATAAATGGAATATGTGTGCTCCTATGTGCAAAAGAAGAGGAGGTGTAGGAGTGGCTACATGTGATGGTTTTCTTTATGCAGTTGGAGGTCATGATGCTCCTGCTTCTAATCACTGTTCTCGACTACTGGACTATGTAGAAAGGTATCAAATTACACATGCATTTTTTAATACAAAATAATATCTAGTAGCATTATTTTTGTAGCTTTGTGATGGAAAAATTAAACAGAGGTTTTTAACCCAAGAAATGCCTAATTAGTGCTTACTTGAAAAATTCTATAAAGTCTGTAAAAGATAATTTCTTTGAAAATTATTGTCATCCTTTTTATTTTTATTTTGTTTATTGCTGTGAACATACTTTTGAATATCACCATCAACATAAAAATCCACTATTTCCACATCCCATTTAAGCAATTTTAGGACACTGTAACTGCAGTGTCACAAACTGTAGAGATAATTTTTTTCTTTGAAATAATTTTATAATACAAAATTGAATTGTGTTTAGAAGTATTTTCTAACTCTAAAAACATAGCTAAGCAAAGAAGAAATAAATAACTGCTTAAGTGATGGATATTCAAAATACAATATATTGCTTCCTTTAGCAAAATTGCCACTTTCTTATGTGGTGATATAAGCCTTATACACAGTATTTACAGTACCCTGAATTTTGCAAGTAGATTTTCTACAAATTCAAGAATATCTAGTAGGGCAGTACAACGCAGATTACATGATTATAGCATTCAATTTGAAGGCATTCTTCAAATGTTTCATGGAGGTTTGACTTTTTTTCTGTTTCTGTGTGCTATAAAATAGAATAAGGAAAATATTCACTCCAAATATGTACAGGCTGCAAAAGTTAAAGTAGATATGTTTGAGTAGTTGGTTTATCTTAACATACAAGCTAGAAGAGATTTCTCTGTTTTCTGAAGGGGTTAAATTTCAATTAAATATCACTTATTTCTTATGCTGAATCTGGCTTGGCATTCAATTTTTAATTGAAAAATTATAAGCTTAAATTCCTTATGTTATTCCTACGATTTTGCTTAATCTTAGACTAATTACCACCTCTACTCTATGTAAGCAAATGCTGCCAAATACTTCTCATCTCCAACCAAGGGACAGTTAATCAGAGAAATCCCATGATGCCTGTACATACAGGGCTCATCCTTGTGGACATCTATTTATAAGGAACAATAACAAGAATTTTCCATTATATAAATTTATATTAAGACCACTAATGACAGTATGAGATCTTTTCAACTACTTCTACTTATTGGTACTCATAAGGGAGCTTTTCTTTCATTTTTCATTCTTTGAGGAGAAAACTCTTCTGGTGTGGAAGACAAACCATATCCCATCGCATTTGTCTTACTCGGGGGAGACTGTAACAATGAGCTAAACCACATACCCTTATGCTGTTTTATGTACTGGTATTAGAATGACAATATATAGTGTCCCTCATCTAGATATTTTTCACACTGATAGCAAAAGGTGTGGATAATGTACTTCAGCAATACTAAGCTTCCAGTCTAAAAGTTGGGACTAACAAGAACTTGTAAGATTATTAAATTGCATAGAGGAGATGTGAATTATCTGGTGGACTTCACTGAAATGTGAAAAATCCCTCCCTGTGCTTGATTAGTTTATAATATGGCTGGAACATGATTTAATGTGTCTGGTTTTTTATTCCAAAATAATGTATCATCTGCAAAAATAAAAGCCCCTCAATATCTGAGGAAAACAAAGAATAGTAAGTGATGAGGAGGCCTATTAGTCTAAGTTATTTAATACCTCTCTGAAAGTTTTTCTTTCTGTAAGTATTTAAGGCCTGCTTTTTAACTGAGTCTCTTCTTCAGGAATGAGTCTACTTCAGTCATATTGTCATTCTGATACAGCCTGGTAGGATGTACTTTATTCCAGTACCAATTTGCTCCTGGAAGACTGTCAAACCAGACATAATATTTTAAAATTTATTTTTGAGATTATTCAAATACAGTGACAGCAGATATGTGTTTTTTAAACGTTACTGTTAAAATCCTGCTCAATAATAATTATATCTTCCAGTTTAATCTCTCCTAAGGTTGTTTAAAGGATTCCCTCTGGAATCAAGCATTCTGAAATAAAAGAATAATTATGTTTCTCTCGTCTTCATAAGTTGGCAAAGTGCAATGTTCTATTCCTTTTTAAAGGCAAAACAACTATTTTCTTCTTAAGAACAATACAATTTTCAAGACATTTTGGCAGATTTCATAAGGCAGCTTTCTTTTTCAAATGTTACTCAAAACTTGACAGATGCTAAAAACATATGCATTTGATCTATAGTTTTTTCCCCTTCATCTCACCTTGATTTCAAAATTGATTTCTTTCCACATTCAGGAGCTTTTATTGTAACCCTGCTCAGCCTGAGGCATACCTAGTTATTATAAATATGACATATACAGTTGCTTTTAGCAGAAAAAGGGATGTAATAAATCCCAGGTATGTTTCTGGCAATTACAAAACCAGCAAGTTCTTGTGCAGTTCTATTTTGTTGGCAGAGTTGAATTTTTTAGCCTTGCATACCTGTTTATTGGAAGAAAAAATAAGGTCCAGTGATGTCAATTGTACTGTTTTTCAGCTTTTGTACCTCCTCACCTTGGCCCTCATAATTTAAGAGCAGTGTATGAAGGAGTCTATTAAATATTTATTACCTTTAGGCAGGTGAACATATGATGCACACTGGTGCATTTCACTGGATGGGAAATTGTTTCAGCTAGAGGCATATGATGCTGTTTTTTAAAAACTCACACAGTCTTTGAAAAAAATCCAGTAAAAATATATTGTTTTGCTTGTTACATGTTCATATCCCTTCCTCATACTCAAGCAATATTTTGAAGTATTTTCCTCTAAAGTTAGGAAAGACATTTATCATATATCAAGATATTTGACATCTTATTTTCTGAGAAAGCCCCCAAATGCCAGGATTAGCTGCTAGTAAATGAGTCGATTTTTTCTTAAAAAAAATTAACCTGTCAATGACAGTATAAACAAGATTACAAACAATTCTTTTATTATCCAATTTAAAGGTAATATTTATGAACCAAACGGCTGTTCGGCTGTTACAAGCAAAACACTATGATGTTGTAATTGTGCTTATATTATATTTTATATATATATATATATATATATATATATATATATTTCATTTTGCAAATATGTGGGACTTCAGACAGTACCCCTACAAGTTGCTTGTTGATAATATGACTGACTGAAATAGTTACAGGTGCTCCTATAGTCATCCTTCATAGTAGAGGCCTGAAATTGTCCTGGTTTTTGAAAAGCATATGTATTTACTGTTTTCTGTAGGATTATCAACTCCAAGTTAATAATGTTTATACTACAAGAAAATATGTTGAAAGAACTTAACTCTCCCCCAAAAACTGAATTTATGGCTGATACTGTCTTAGAGCTGTAGGAGAAAGTGGTTCATCACCTAATTTTATATAACTATAGAGTACTTAGAGGGCCTGTAAATAAAAAATATGTTAGTCATTATAGATTTACTTTATTAATATTTTAGAGAAATCATCATGCCCCAAGTGTGACCTACCTACTTTTGAGCAAATTGTCAGGCAAAGGATTTGTAGACTAAAACTGCTTATTTTCTCCACTGATCAAATGATTCTATTACATAGTAGAGATGCTGAAGGACAGATGAAATTACTTTTATCATACATACAGTATTCTGATTTAGTAATATTTCTAAATTATGAAGTCTAAATAAATCATTAATATTTCTAAATTATACAATCTAAAAATGAGATATCTAGTGTAACCTAATACTCCAGACTTCCTTAGTAACAAACTATCAAAAGATAGTTAATTTCTAGTTTATGGATATCCAAAACAGATGCAATGGAATGACTTCTGAAATGAAAATAATTTTACCCTATTAATGAATATCTAAATGAATATCTAGGTTAAATTTTTAAATTTTAAATTACCATCACTATACAAAAGGAATTTTGCCCTCAGTTTTAAAAATTCAATTGTGATTGTGTCCTGAAACCAGTACTACTTTCTTTACTTGAGCAAATATCAAGAGGAGAATCTAACTCTAATGTAGTTAAGCATATTCCCTGAATATATAGGGAGGTTTTTTCTATTGTGTAGTATAATTTCAGAAATTAAAATATAGTGAAATTTAATTTTAGAAATAATATTTCTAATATTTTAATGTGCTATAGGAAATACCCTACTTAAAATGTCAGCATAATGTATAAATAAAATCTATACATCCATCCATCCATCCAGATATTGCTCGTATCTCTTTCTCAGATCTCTTTATGACAAACTATCTGACAAATATCTTAGTTTATTCTTGAAGGTTGGCTGAGCAAAAGTTTCTAATCAACATCTAGGGGTTTGAATTGGGAACACAATAAATCTGTATCATATTTTCTTTATGCTGTTAGGAAGAATAGTTTTGGATGAGATGTGAAAAAGGCAAGAAAGGACTACATTCAATTGAAAATCAACATGAGTTGATGCTTAGCTTCTCTCTGCATACCCAGTTTCCTTTTTCTTTCCTCAGGTATGACCCAAAAACTGATACATGGACAATGGTGGCTCCTCTGAGTATGCCTCGAGATGCCGTTGGTGTTTGTCTCCTTGGTGACAAATTATATGCAGTAGGTGGCTATGATGGTCAAACATACCTGAACACTATGGAAGCATATGACCCTCAAACTAATGAGTGGACACAGGTAATTATAAAGTTTATTTTATATATGTACATACACACATATATACATTAGCCATTCTAAGTTCCCTTTAAATTTAGTGCAGGCGAAATCATGGTCTTACCCTAAAATAAGCATTTAAAAGAGATGAGATGTATTATACTCAAGAATGCTTATTTATTTTTATGATTGTAAAGGGAAACTCCTGTTGACAAGCTTAAATGTACGCATACATGGTTTAAAGTTAGTGCAGAAACCAATCTTTTTTAATCTACTATGAATTAATGAGGAGCACTGTCATGAGGTTCTGTAGGAAATAAGAAATTAATTTGAAAAGATGCTTTTCGCAAAACCACCAGTTCACATTAAAAACCCGTAGTAACGATGCTTGGAGAGGTATTTAGGAGACATAAACAATGTTGTGATATACACAGTACCTCTAATTACAGTGTTATTACATACATATAAGCTAAATCTACTGTGTTAGTTTCAGCAAGATACAGTCTTATAAAGGTTTTAATCCTTGTCTTGTTTTGAATAGTGTCTAAAGCTGCCAAACTTATTTTAAAGAACACTTGAACCTGTTTAGGTATACTGGAACCATACATTTCTGTATTGGTAGCTTTCATCTTGCCTCAAGGACTAAAGTGGAAGCATCAGCCACAGTCTACAAAATATAGATACCCCTTGCATACCAATGGTTCACAGAATTGATGACAACTCAAATTAATTCCTGCTTTCTATTCTCACACTTTCAAATGAAAGATGTCAGGTGTAAGTAATTTTAAATTACCATAGTAACGTAAAGTGGGTTTTATTTATTTTTAGCAGTTTATACTCCCATTAGTTTTGAACATTTTAAGATAATGTTGATGCAGCACTTTGACAGTCTTTTGCATGGCTTGTTCCTGTTTGACAAGCTTTTGCATAGCTTGCTCCTTTTCAGTTAATTTGTGTCTGTTTTTCTGCAGATGGCTTCCTTAAATATTGGAAGAGCTGGTGCCTGTGTTGTAGTCATCAAACAACCATGACTTTGTCAGCACTGCTTAGGATTTTACTGACTGTGAAATGATTATTTTTCTATGAGACAAAGACAATGATTACTTCACAAGAACAAGGATTTGCACAGTGAATACACTGTTGATCACAAACTTGAAGAAGTTTGGAAGTGACAAAGATTAAGTATTTATGCCCTATAAAATCATAAAACCGTTCACAGTCAGTGAACAAGAAAAAAACCCCAGAGTATTATAGGCGTAAATATGTGAATGTAGAGTAGTAAATTCAGATACTGTTCTTGTGAATGTGTCCTGGAGAACTGGATAATCATGGGAAATCTCTACACAAAGAACAGAAAGGAATAAGAGAATAGTTTTTGTGTCTGCAAGAGAATTGCAGAAACATGAAAGTATATTTAATCAATTATAAACTGTGTTTTTTCAAAAGAGAAAAGTGGATAGTAATATAATTTTTTTGCTGTTCAGGTCTTGCTTCAATGGGTTATGGCCTTCTCATTCAAATGAGCAGTTTGATTTTTACTGAAGGGAAGAGGTCAGATGGTCTGGATATTCATAGCAACTGAGCTGTGACTCTAGAGTAGGAAGAAAAACAAAACTAAAATAGACATTTTTTGTAACTCAGATGGAAGCTCCTTGCCAGTGTCAACACATCTTAGAAATGAGTCTATTGAGGGGGAAGCCTGTGTGTTTAATCAATTAATATATAAAGCAATCCTCTGGCTGCACTGGGGTTTTGTTGCAAATATGGGAGTCAAAGGAACAGTTACCTAATTCATTCTTAATCTTATATTCCATTTAAGCATGTGGGCTCTAATCTCAGTGTTTAATGCATCTACTGCATGTTGGAAGCTCATGACAAGCAGGAAAATTTATATCCTTCTTTCACTGCGTCATGTAACAGGTGAACTGTGACTAAAACAGTCTTTAGAGCCTCTTCTAACATTTCAAGAGGGAGAAAAATCCTCCATTTTATTTCTTTCTGATGCTTGTATGTACACAGTTTTGCCTAATTAGAGCTGCCAATGTATGACTTTCTGCTTATGACTCAGAATAATTGCAAGTTGAGAAATCAGAATAAAAACAAGTAGAATAAGGAAAATTAGACCATTTGATCTAGTAAAGTTCATATGGCAAATATACTAGTGTCATCTGTGCTTCCCTTTAGGGTTCCTAATTTCTGCCAGTAATGATACTTTGAGCTTTTGCTTTGGCAGTAGATTGGATGCTGATGGTTTCTATCTGCTCAGCTGAATCAGGGAGAACCTAAGGCCACTACTGGAATTTGAAATTCTGCTATTCAGGGAGGCACAGTTTCTGGGAACAGGACGACTGAGTATACTTTGTTAAAGCCCTGCTGATCCTGTAGGAAATATTTCACAGCCCAAAAGCAGAAACCTCACAATCCTCTGTCACTAGCAATTTTGAGAAGGAATTCTGGTTGCACTAAAAGGACTTTTCTTAGTGAAAACCTTTGCAATCATTTGAGATGAAAAAATACATAGAGCTTCCATCTTGAGACATTTGATTTGAAGAGGTGTCTTTCCTTCTAAGAGCATCAGTATGCATGGAGATCTTTGTTTACTGACGTAAGACAAATTGCAGTTCTGAGGCCTAAGTATACGGATTTGAATCTTTCGAATAATATTGAAGTGTTTTCAGCTGATTCCCAATTAGGACAGAGAAATAATTTTCCACAGCCAGTTGCCTTTTGAATCACAATTAGTCTTTCACAGACAAGCATGTCAGTTTTTCTCCAACTAAAACAAGGTGTTGAATAAAAGATGTTACCTCTCTAAAGATTCTGATTCACCTAAACACAAATTTCAGAGACCAAATGAAGAAGATTCTAGAATTATAATTGTAATTAAGGATAGACATTGGCTTTCAGTTCTCCTACAGAGATACCTAATGAACTCAGAAACTGAATTTTGATTCTATTCCTAGAACTTTCTTTTGATTTCAATTAATTCATACACAATAGAAATATGATTGATCTACCTACATACTGATCTTCAAAACTGGATTATTTCTATTAATGTCATTCTGTGGCAAATTTGTTTTCTGTGTCTTGATCATTCTTTTCCTCCATTTACCCTCAATTTTATCTTTTATTCTCAATTTCCTTTTCCACTTTTTCAACTTGTCTTTATTTTACCAAAATGATTCTCATTTGAAATTTTTCAGTCTATTCCACTGCTCTCATTCTAAAAGAATAAAATTATTTGTCTTACTTTGATTATGTAAAATCTAGCCACAATAACAGCCAAAATTGGCTTTCATATTCTTTTTATACAACTGCTGCAAGTTTCTTCTAAAGAGAATTTATAAATAATTTTTGATTAATTTTTAAATAAGAGTAAACATAATGGTAAGAAAAAATAATAATAGCTTTACCTTTATTTTCAAAGGGAATCTATTTAAATCCAAGTAGTATATATGCATAGTCTTGATTTCTGTGATTCGTTAAGACCCATTTTTTTATGTATAAGAGTTAAAATAATTTCTGATACAGTGAATTGTGCTAAACAATATTAAGTTTACAGGAAAAGCCACTGTCTTTTCAAAAAACAGGTAATCTTGTTGGTCTACCATTGTTTCTCTTCACTCACATGATTTCTTTGATGTCAAAGTATAAAAATCACGATAAAATCAGAGCTGCAACAAACATTAATTTTAGTGAAATCAATAACAAAATTCCTTAAAAAGCTGTTTTAAATCTTCTAGTTTAATATTCTAAATCAATATTCTATTAATATTCTAGTTTAATATTCTAAATATGTTCTAAAATGTTAGCTTTTTTTCTGTGTTTCTAATTTTTTTTTCAAGAACACCAACCAGTTTTACTAAAATGTCTGTGTTTCACATTAACCTGGATTTATATCTGGGAATTACATAAGGTTTTTCTTATTGTTGTCTATCTTTATATATGAGCATATTTTGACCTATTCAAACATAAGTAAAAGTAATTAACATTGCAGTCGTCTGAAGTAATGAGAATTAAAGCCCTCTGGGACTACTAAGAAATCTTGCATTTCTTTATTCTGTGTGTCAAAAAGTCCCTTTTTTATTCATGATTTTTTAGAAATGTTATTAATTTCCTTTTTTGCTGCTACTGGTTTTGAGATAGCAAGAAGGTCAAGGCCATGAATGCTAGAAAAGTTATTTTTAAATGTATGAGTCTATACAGATTTTTTTAACAAGTTCTGGGCATTCTCTACCCAGGCTTTATTTGTGCTTGAGAGTGCCCCAACCCCTGTGCAAGACTTTGCACTTGGTCTTGTTGAACTCCATTAGGCTCCCATGGGCCCAGCTCCCAAACCTTACAAGATCCTTCTCCAGGCTCTAAGCATCTCCTTCTGGCTCTTCCATCCAACAGATTGTAGTGGAATGGATTGAGGTTCTCCCCACTTTGCCCCAGCAACTTTAGCTTAAAGTTCTCTTCGTCAGCTTGGCAAGCCTGTGACCAAATTTACTTCTTGAGGTGCTTATATAAGCAAGACAAAATAAGTGGGTTCCCCAGGAGAGGAAATAATTACAGCTGAGGCAGCGCTGTTAATGTATATTAATAAAATTATTAAAGAAATCATAGAAGAAGTTACATTTTTGAAGGGCTTTAATTGGTTAAGTAAACAAAATAAAGAAAACCACCACAGTACATTATGTCTCTGTTTTTCAATTTAATTTCTCTCAAAATGCTAGATTGTTAAACTTCAAGAATATACTTTTCTAGGCACTCTGTGAGGTTGTATAAATATGGAATAATTCAAAAGGAACTCAATAAAAAAAATCCAGAAAAACAGGTAATTTTTTTTAATTGTGCTTTTGAGGTGTTTCTACAAATAGCATAGTGTTAAAGAATCCATTTTATAAAATAAATACTAACCTTGTGATCCTCTATTGCTTCTGGAATTGCTGATTACTTTACAGTTTTGGGCTATTCCTTTTAAGTATTTTGTATATTTAGAGTTTTTTTATTATTGTCAATGAGTGATACTAGAAATAGAATCCATATTAGGAAACACCTACATAGAAAAATGTCAATTAATAGCTATTCTTTAGTGTAGCTCTTTAGTATTGACATTATGTGATCCAATTTTATTGAAAAGTTTTGCATTGTTTCAAAGTCACAAATAAGGCAATAAAGAGATATGAAGGTAAGAATATTGTTGCAATAATTACAATTGTTCAATAATTATTTTAATGTATGTTTTTGCACTTAAAATTCTAATATTGTTTGAAAATCAGGAGTAAATTTTAAGAACTCCTTTTACATATAGAACAAACTTTTATTCATATGAAATTTGTCCAATTATTAAGGCAATTTTAGGATGCTTTCAGGGAGTTGCCTGTCTCATAATTTTGCTCTGTTAAACTAACATTAGTTGATGTGAGGGAACCATTGTGGTACAGACAAAGGATCATTTCCTTGAGTACCATTCCCTTTTACAGAAAACTGCCATCAGTTGACCATTATTTTAACAGTACTTATGTTAAAATATATCCAGAAAGTCTCTATATTATTCTTTGTATTATGTAGTTTTAATATGTTTAGAAGCCCAAGATAAATTCCCTTAAATATGTTTATTACTTAAACACTTTACTATTACGTCAATAAAAATAATAAATTAATTTGAAGCTATGCAGGTTTTAATGATTCAGGCTTTGATGTCCATGAGCAAATGCCAGAAACACTGGGCATTGTGATTATGAATTAAATACAGTTTTCCCACAACAGAATTTACATTCTGCAACACTTTCATTATTACTTTGCCCACGATGAACTGAGGAAAACAAAATGTGACCTGTTATTTATGACTTTGCATTACTTATTTCATGAGGAATAAATAGAGAAGACATTTCCACAAAGCCTTTAGAAAAGTTCTTGTAACTGTTATCAAATAGGAATAATAGATTGCATAATTTAAATTCTTGAAATGTCAGGTTGGATTTTTTGCATTTACTCTACCAAGAAAATGTACATACACTAAGTAATGCAGTCTCCCTTCCAGCTCAGACTCTCAATATGTAAAAGTAACTCCAGATATATTTCTTTAAAAACAGATTATCCATGCAATATATCTGTTATAAACAAAATGAGAATCCATAAAATATTCAGCAGAATAATTATTCTTCAGCTTTATTCTAAATCCAATGTAAAGCTGCTCAAATTGGCATAACCTTGCATTTCATTGCAAATTCCCTCAGTTCTGCTTCATAGTTCATGGGGATTGGCTACACTTCAGGTCAGAGAGACTGATGAAAATCGTTAAATCAGCAAAAGTTTGATTTCCACGTGTAAGACTGCAGCTGTTAGACAGTAAGCCATAAAGAAAATTACTAACACAGGTAAGAAATGCAATGACAAGGAACAATACAGCCTTGAATCACTGGCAATTCACAGCTTCACCTTGGGGAATCTATGGAGCTGCTAAATTCATCACCTGCTAAGGGTTGCAAAAGTAGTCAAAGCTCAGGTAAAAGCAACTTACACTTCTGTCACCCCATATTTTCCCAGATTTCCCATGATGATATGATGCTTAAAAAAATGCATAAAAATCAAAATAATTTTGGTAATAAATCCTGTCTTGCAGAAGTCTAGTACTCCTCAGAATTAAGTCTGAACCAGGTTCATGTTCAGTCTTCCTCACTTAGGGGGACTAGGTTGTGTATTAGGTCTGGTATCTTTAGAGAATTATTTCTAATGTCCCCAGCAAAAGTCACTGAAGAGGGCTGCCTTTGATGGCCTTCAGGAAGAAAGGATGCTCCAAAGGTGAGATGTTTCAATTAGATAGATGAACAGTCAATGTAATCACCCCCACATAAATATCTAATACTGTGTGAGATGCCCGGAATTATCTGTCATACATACTGGGCTGGCAGGTGTGACACAGATGAAGTTATAGAGTGGTAACAGAAGTTTGAATGGGCCGTAAAGTATCCCAGATAATATTAGATACCTTTTTGTAGGCAATTGGAATCCATGATATATCATATACATATGTATGTGTGTATATATATATATGTGTGTGTATGTATATATGTATATATATGTATGTATATATATACACACATATGTATCCAATGCCATTAGTTATTTGAAGTTATTATCTTAAAACCCACCTGTGTGATGGAAAAGGCTGAAATTTAAAGATATTTTACTTCAGGTTGCTTAATCTTGAAAATATTAATCTTAATTGTCTGGTGAATGATACAAATAGTGAACATAGGTATGAGAGTACAATCCATTAATACTCAATGCTGGCAAGTATGGAAAATGCTAACTTGGAGACACCCTCTTTATATGGAAAATTAGCTTTTGTACATCACATCAGTCAAAAATTTGTTTTGTAAGCAAGTGAGGAGTAAATCACCCTTACTCAGCAGTTATTGCAAAATATCACCCACATTAGTTGCTATTGCCTAATGTAGGCTTTTTGGGTTTGTTTTTCCATTTAACAGTAAAATGTTTCCTTGTGCAATTCTGTAAAGATTTGAGTGGCATATTTCAGTCACATAGTGGGAAATCTCACATATAGACAGTGTGAAAGCCAAGACTATTTAGCTTAGGTTTTGTTTGGATTTTTTTCTTGTTTCTACATCTCCAGGATATCAATTAATTTTAAATGGTGTTTTGTGCCATATGAAAGGTGAAAGAGAAAGAAGACTTGCTATAGCAGGCTGAATGAATAAATATCCATTTCATAATAAAGAGTGTTCTCAAATATAGATATCTACTGTGTAAATGTCCACATCAGAATTATAGGTCCAAAGGATTTCCTTATAGTCAGAGTAGCAAAATCACTATTTCTAGGACATGATTCATCTCATTAAAAAGGTGAAATAAATCACACTTTAAAAGTGTGTTTCTCTCCATTGACTCCAAAAGTGCTTAAAATGACTAGTTCAGTCAGAAATACTTACATTGGATAAGATGAATCTCTACCCTTCAACAAATGGCTAAAAGGAACTAGCCTCACAAACATTTATTTCCAATAACTATGACAGCAATTTAATTTAGAATATAACTGTAAGACTCAAATATGCATTGAACAAAAATCAATTTCCCTGTTCTGAAATCAAACACTGTTATGATATTCAGAGAGTGGATCATTTGGAGCTTTCAAATGACATGAAAAAGAAGCAAAAGGTATCTCTTTGTTAACCTAGAGGGGGAAAAAGTATTCAGAAAATTGTAGCTGCAGCTCCTGTTTACCTAAATTTTAGATATCTTAGATTTCAGGGATAAGGGAGCAATTTAATACAGTAACCTGCAAAATATATCGATATAATTAAACTTTAGAAACCTTCAGAACATGAAATAGGATTTTTTAAAAGCATAGGATTGCTGTAATCAATGGGCATAATTATCCCCAGCCCTTGTGTAGGAAGAGAAAAACTGGAGAAAAGCAGACTCTGCCACCAGATGGGTCATCTGGCGTAAATAAAGGCATGCAGAAAAATCACCTGCTTCAAATGCGTTGTTTTCCTCTTTGATTTATAGAAGTGACAATCAGGATAACCCACATTTATGCACATAAATTGGTAGAAATATCAACAATGAAGTGTAGAAAAATACCAATAATACGATATGTCTAAAATTGTAAGTCTACTTGGCTTTCTTATAGATTTTTCCACATTCTCATTTATCTCACAAGTAATTTATACCATGCTACATATTCTTTGAGAGCTCTACGCATATGGACAATTAAAAAGATTTGCATTTGATCACAAAAAGTATCTTTTGAAATAACATCCATTGTATGGCTACTTTAGGTGAATTTCTTGGTTGTTTTTATCCAAGTTCACAGTCTTTGTGAGCAGTTCTGAACAAGCACTGGATTAATTGTTCATTTCATTATAAATTGTAAATGTTTAGCACATTCTAAAATCACAGACCATTTTCTGTGCTCTTTAAAATCAGGTGTTTATATTTTTATTTCATTTTTCAAAATTGTGGCTATATTTTATATAAGACATTTTTATTCAACACGTTTATGTGTCTGGAACCTTGCAGAAAAACACATATCAGGATTCTGCTAGAATGAGATTACAAAACACATAATCTTGTTAAAATGTATTTTCTATGTCATGTACTTAACATATCTTTGGTCATGTTTAGTTGACTTTAGGGAACAGTCTCAGTTATTAAAAATATATATAAAGAAAATTAAACCAAGCTTTTCAATAAGCTTTTCTTGCTTGACTGCTATCTTTCCCCTCTTCCTTCGTAAAAAGCAATGAAAAGAAAAAGGCAACCAAAAAAAAAATAAACAAGTTCTATGTCCTTTTTAATTTCATTGTACATTCAATAATTTATATTGTCATAAATTAGAATTAATTGCAAAATTAGAATTAGACAGAGAAAGAGCTGGAACCAAAATTTCACAGAAGTAATTGTTATGCACAGGTTGAAGGCCTTCATTAAATGAGGGGAAAAAGAATGTAATTTTTCTAGAATGATCTAATCAACACAGTGTCAGCAGTTTTATGCTAATGGTTGACTCATTCTTTAACTAAAATGCTTCTGCCTTCACCTTGCATACCCAGAAAGCTTGTGACAAATTATGGCTTCTTGCTTTGCAGAAGAGACTGGAGAATGAGGAGTGGGTCTTTACTCCAAGAGGGACATAGTTAAAGCAGGAATGATGTGGTTAACAGCACATCATAAACATGAACTTTTCAGTGCTGTCCTATCAGCATGCAGCTGTCTGCAAATCTATTATAGATCTTTTGCATCAAATGGGTCCAGTCAGAAGTTTTGACGTTTTAATCAAAAACCAAATCAGTATTGAAGAAGTATCTTGGGATGTGGACATATGAGTTTATTCAGTATGGCAAGGAACTACAGAGCAAATTAAATGTACAGTGTTTTGGAATGTAAGACAATAAATATATTTAAAAATGTATAAATATGGTTGTAAATACATTCACTTAAGCTGTCCTAAGTTTTGCAATAATTGCAGAGCAGTTTACTGAATGTTATGCTTCTACCATGTTTCCATTATATCTTGGACATGTATGTATAGAATACAAGTGAAGACAATAGAGCACAATGTTAAACTCTTAACCTGACTTTGACACAAATTGTTTCTAAGAAATTTGAATCTTGAAAATGTCACTGTGCAAAAATAAATATGCCTGTTTTTCTTGTGTGGCAGAGGTGATTCTTTTAAGTGAATATGATAACACAATTAGAGTTTAACTTGCATATTTTAAGCTTACCCATACGCAGTTTCACTTGTGTAGAACCAGAGAGCAAAAGTCTTAAGACTCTGAAACATTAGTATTGTTGTTTATCCTTTTCTTAAGTCAGACTATCAAGACTGTAATGGGTTGACAAGTAACATCATTTAAAATTCAGACTTTCAAGTTTTTTTGATCACCTTTTATTGGAAACATAGTGAAAGAACTTCTTTCCCTCAAAAAGAAAAAAATAAAGTCTACATGCAGATATATGTGGTTCAATATTGAAGCAGAATAATATCATGAACTGCAAGTGAATCTGGATGCTGTTTGATATGATCAGTAAGAAAATAAATTCTCAGTGGAAAAAAATACACCTATTCAGGCAAAACGACTGTCTCAAGTCACAGGTATTTGAACAATCTTCTTGAATCACACATATTTGAACTAGTTTAGTTTCCAAAATGTTAACCTGGGATATAAAATAAATCTGTGTCATAGGCCCTAGGAGTAATTAATATTTCCTGGGTCCACCTGTATATTCCATACTTGTTCTGAATTCATCTTGGAGTGAGATCCATCTGCACTCTACTGGCTGGGTAGACAGCTCAGATTGACAGAGATTCAATTTGTTTTCCTACCTAGTTTTCATGTATATTCTGGGAGTGTATTGGTTTGAAAACAAACCAGTGGGAGATGGCAAGTCAGGATTAAAATTTAATAGGAAAATTAAAAAATAAGTGTAATAATACAAGGAAAAAGCACTGACCAAGTCAGATACAACCTGGCACCCTGTAAGGGTGGTGGTAGCAGTCCAAGTGAAGTAGTTCAGTTGAAGCAGTGATCCTGTGGGAGCTCTGGTCTCCTCCTCAAGGTCCAGTGGTAGCTCTTGTCCTCTGGGAACCCAGTAGACAGGACTAACTTGGGCATTTTGAGGCCAGGTTATGTCCAGGTGGGAATGCTTGGCTCCTCCCTCCTGGGTGGAGCATCTCACAATAGGATGAGGTAAGTCCATGGGTCATGGGGTCGGTTCTTGATGGCCATTGTCTGTTATCAGGGGTGAGTCATAGCAGGAGATAACAGCTAATGCCCCACAGCTGGTGGTAATAGAATACTTAAATACATCTCTATTGTAACCCAGGACAGGGCTACTCCTGTATTCCCTGTCCTTAAAATCCATTCCCTCACTCTGTGAAACATGTATGATACTATATACTTAGCCTACATAGGATAAATGAGAAAATACATTAAAATATGTTGAGGAAGATATGAGAGGGATGCGTGACAGATAGGTTTAAAGTTCTGCCAAAGTAAAATTTGAATAGAGACTCCTGAAGCATAAAGAATACATGTACTAGAATTTTCATTAAGTAATTTCTGACTCCTTGGAGAGACAAATACTTTAGTCATGAGTGCATCGATAAGCACGGATTTTGAATGACTGATATCAGGCTTTCTAAGGTGGACAGTTTAAATGCAGAAACTTTGCTGAGAAGGTACTTTTTAACATTTATCTTAACCTGTTTTTGATGAGGGGTGAAGTGTCAAAATTCTTTTTTATAAGAGATGCTAAAAAATATTTAAGAAATTCATTCTTTTTGTGTTCATCTGAGTTTAACTTTGGATACAATGAACCTTTGCCGCATAAATTACTTTCTTCATGGTCTCAGTGTTTCTCCCCAGTAATATACAAAGAATGGATAATTGTTTATAATTCAAATTAATGAAAAGGAGGTTGTCAAAAGCAACCATACATTCTACATCCTATTAATTCTCATAATTGTTGATCTGCCAATACAGTACATGGCCAAACTGTTTGACATGTTAACATAACTTTCCAAAAGAAACACAGTAGGGCTTGAGCCCCAATCACTGTATTTCAGATCATAAACAAGATCATATAACAAGGGTCTTAGAATCAAAAAACATTCTGTAATAGGAGGAGAGTTTTATTTACTAAACAGAGATATTGAATTATTTAATAATTTAGGGTTCATGGTTGAGGTTTGAATACTCGCATGGAAATATAAGACCTGGGAAGAAATTACATCTGCTCTTTCTTACTACTTACTGTTTTATGTGTCTTTTCCTCCTTTTCTTTACCCATGTTTCATCCTATTCTCTGTTCCAGCTTTCTGTTCCATTCATAATAATCTTATTCCTTCTGATAAATGCTACTTTTTTCTATTTCCCTTCTTTTCCCAGTTTTCTTCTTATTGTAGCATTCTACCTGATCTCTGGTAATCTAATTTTTCTGATAGTTCTTATTATTATGGGTTGAAATATCGCTTTCATGTCACATTTACATGGAGCACATAGATTTCTTCTTCCTCAGTACTTTTCCTTCAGCTTCCTCTTACATTCTGTGTGTACGTATGCATCATCAAGAAGTCCTGCTTACTTTCCAATTGTATTGGAAATTCTTATATTACAGCCATCTATCCTTTAAAAATCTTTACTTTTGTCCTATTATAAGCACTGGGAAATTATTTTTGTGATGATGAATTATTAGTGGTATTGACATACAAAAGAGAAAATAATCACTAATTATACAGTCATAAAGGCTTTTTTTTTCTTCATACTGTCCAGAGGTAAAAGACTTATGCTGCACAACACATTGCATAATTTCCCTGTCAGAAAGATTTTTTTCAACGTAAAAAACAGTTATCACTGTGCATTCTCCTCTGATACTTGTGTTCAATGAAGTTGCAAGGGGTTGGATGGAGATTCAGAGTCTCCAAGGGATCCTTGTTAGGCACAGTGAATCAAGAACTACAATGACTAGTTGCAAAGAGAAGACAGGAAAAATTGGTAAACAACAAAGAGAAAATAACTAGTCACAGGGTCATACTGGGCAGAAAAAAAAACAACATTTAGAATAGTAAAGGAAAAAAAGCACATATAGAATAGTAAAGGAAAAAAAACACATATAGAATAGTAAAGAAAAAAAATGTAGACAGAAAATAAAATAAGGTATTTAAGTAGGAGAAGACTAAATTTATGGAACTACATTTTAACAGGAGTGCTTAGAAGTTAACTGGAAAATTGATTAATAATCTCCAAAGGACATAAACTGTACATTATTACTATATCAGATGACTTTAACCATGCTACCACATTTTGGCCAGGCTACCAATTGTCCTGAGAGGACTCCGCAAACTCAAAAAGTAAATTTTAACAATAGAAGGTACAGAAAGCTGATGCCATTCTTTACAAATTGTAAACATAAATGAAGATACTTAATATTATAGCACATTTCTAATAATATCCTAAAAATTCTCTTGTCCTCTTTTTACAACATACAATTTCTGTTGGAAAAAATGCAGAAGGAAATCACATTTGTATCTTGATCCACAATTTCCTTTGGCTGAAGGACTGAAAAAAGTGTTACTTTGTGAGTTCATGGTGCTATACTCTCTCTAGCCTCATGTTTAACATTAACATTTGCTATACTCATCAACCTTGCAGCTGGTACCCAAACCATGATGAGGGGATTTCACAGAACACAATCTCGACATTGCTGTGAATGTGTCATTAGGCAGCAAAGAATGAAAGGTTCATTGAGCCAGAGAAAGAGAGAATGAGCACCAGTGTGAGAAGGAATATGACTTTCTAATCTATTAATCTGGGCATCCATCATACAAAAGTTCTGGGGTCTAGCTCGGTGTAAAATGTTTCATATATTAGATTTTGTAGTTTATGATCCTTTAACATTAAAAAGATATTAGGCAAAATAACCATCAATGAAATGTAGTCCTGGATCTTCCCATTTTCAGTACTTCCTCTCAGCTAAATTAAGTAGTTCTAATCACTTGTATGCTGATTGGGTTTGTACCCTGCATTAGTAGTTTAGATTCCTGATCCTGGGCAGTTGTAGCTACATGTGCTTATATTTACACCGGTATGGACAGTTATATTCTTGCTTTACCTCCTTTAAACTACTTAGAACAAATTGATGAACATAAACCCAGATCTTTAACTTTGAGGAGATTTATTAATAGAATTTCTAAGTCACTTTAACACAGTCCCATAGACCTGCACTTCATCAAAGAAAGTTCATGTATAACCAATACATACTGTATAAATCTATTCTTAGGAAATGACATAAAACCCCCCTATGTTTTCACTCTAGATGTGAAGTTTAAAGTTCATATAATATTAAATAGCCTGACAATTTAATAAATGGATAAGCACAGGATAAAAATGGCAGCTTAATAACAAGTACAGGTACTCCCACTATAAATCTAAAGGAATTTCCAGAATTTTAAAGGTCTAAAGCAATGAAACTGGGGGTAGATTTCTGAACACAAAGATGGAATCTTTGATGCAATGGAAATAAATTTCCTTGACTTTATCCAAATTAAAAGAAGATAAGAATGTATTTTACTGAGTATGTTTTCATACGTTTTCTAGACAACACTACTAGGATCAGGAAACTAGTAAATCTCTAAAGCAAAGAAAAATTGCTTGAACCATAAAACCTGGTTAGTGGGTTTAAAAAGAAATAAATATATGTATATATCAAAATGGAAATTATTCATTTCTTTGTATCAAAATCTATGATGGTTCTTGTCTGTAATGGCAGACTATGACCTACATTGAGTCAAAGTATTAAGTAGCTCTAGGGGTTATTTTTTATTTTTGTTGCATTTTATATAGCCCAACTACCTATGTACCTCACTCATGCGGGTTTTATTGGTGTTGGTTTTAAAATAGACCCAATTAATTTAATTCAGAACATTAGAGGGGCTCTCTGACCACAGGCAAAGTTCTCGAGAGCCTGAGAGATGCCTTCATCTGATGCCTGGTACTATTACACCAAGATACTTTGGGGGTATAAATTACAAATACAAGTACAAAGCTCAAACTGCCTGAAACTGCTTTTGAAGTTTGATGAATCCTATGGTTATATAACGTAAACACAATAATGATTGATTAAATATCTCAGGATTTCTCAGTATGATGGTAGAAAGATGTCTAGACCTTTACTAAGTAACTGAGGCCTGTGTTGAACAAACAGTATAATCTAAACATCAAAGGGCTTCTGCTGTTGCTATTATTGGTAAAATAAAGTTACTTTCTGTTGTATCAGAAATAAAAACATAGGTTATGTGATGGAATTTAGTTGGAAACACACCATCTCAGACTTTCAGGTATTTTGAATGTTTCAAAACAGAAGGAAACCTTCCTGAAAGAACATAGAAATGTCTGCACTATTTCTGATGAAAGATCCATTGACTGTCTAATTTTATGTTTGCGTAGTGGCCACCAATAGAACCTTTCGAAAAAATGTTTGGGGGGTTATATTTTCACTTACTTTCTGTCACAGCCTGAAAATTTTGGTGGGCAAAACAGATTTTTGTGCTTTCAAAAAGAAAGAATTCCTGTGTTGTAAAAAAGAAAGAATGACTGATCTTTCCTTGCCCTCTCAATCCCTTTTCATTTTTTTTTTTACTCATAATTTTACATAATTCAATATCTTTCATCCCTGGCATCTTTTTTATTCCTAAAGAGACTTATTTTCTTTTCATTATACAATACTTTGTAGCTTCAGTTATCTTTGTCAGCCTGTTACTACCTTTTTTAAGGATGTTTTACCATATCATGTTAGATACCATAGCACCTGAACTATATCCCATGCTCAAAAGTGTCCTGGAGTTTCAGTGACATCAGTATGCTTATTATTTTCTCCTTTGTTTTAGTAGGAAGTTGTGAGATATTTACCTCTCACATGGCTATACATTATGATGATGTTATTACAGATTTATTTATAAAGAATACAAGATCTCTTTCCTAAGAATAGCTAATTTATAAGCATTTATAATTTGTTTTTAATTTAGACCATTTTCCATACACAATTTTATATTTTGGCCTTTAATTTTATCTGTTTTTTTAACAATTTATTAGAACTCTCAATCCAGGATTTGATTGTACAGTCAAGCACAATTTTTTATCAGTTGCAAATGTAATCATTCACCCATTTTTTTTTTATCCCTGTTGTGATATTGGTTTCATGCCATGATGGCTTATTTTCTTTATTAAGTTTTACAACACCATCTTAAAAGGTTTTGGAAATCAAGGTCCACTTTGTTAAAAGTAGTCTTTCAAAGAGTTCTAATTTATTTTCCAGTGTGACTTCCTTTAAAATAAAAGATGTTGACTTTACCTGATATTTTTTAAGGTAATAATTTTATTTTTTTACCATGATTTTTAACAGCCACCATTGTGTAAAACTCAGACCTAATTGTGTGCAGATATTCATATGCTCCCAAATCTTCTTACAAACACATGTATTATTTTCACATATACAAATATATTTTTACCTAAGGGTAAATTAAAGCCAGTCTTAGAATTTAGCAGTTTTGTATCTGGCTTCCTTTAGCACTCTGGTGTGAACACCATTTGCTTCTGGAAATCTGAGTGTTTTACTTTATTGAACAGTACTTGGTCTATTCTGACGACATTTGTCTTTCATGAAAGTTCTGTATTAGTAAAGGAAGTCAATGTGGCAAATTTCCATAACTCCTCCATAAAAAATGTAAATTACTGAAATAGTTCAATTTTCTACAAATTTGGGGGTTTTTCACACTTCTTGCATGTTCTTTTATATAATGATCATCTGTGTACCTTGTAAATTCTATTATCATTCTTCTGAATCTGAGAAGTTTCAATTTGTTTCTGTTAATAAAGTTTCAGCAAGTATTTTCTCAAAATTTCTTTTGGTCATTTTCATTAAGGATTTATATTTGTTTCTTCTCTTTTTTTTGTTTCATAATATCTTTTACCAAGTTAAAATTTCTTTTACTTTACACACATATTTACTTCTTTTTTCAACAGATTAGATTTTTAGAGTTCGTTTTGATGGGTGGCAAATATTTCCATTAAGGTGCCGATGCAGTATCTTTAATAAAATGTTTCACTTCACTTTGATTAAAAGTGGTCATATTACATAACTGCTTCTCACTAATACGTTACTAGGCCATTACAAATTATATTATGAAAATATTGTTTTCTCAATATTCTACAAATGGCTGATGAATGCCAAGACTAATGGATGCTTCTTCATATGACCTCTGACATACTTAAGAAATATCAACAAAAATTCGAGGAAACAGCGATTTGTATATTCATCTCCCAAGATTTAATTAGCGTAGTGTAAATTGTGAAGCCATATAATCAAGTATTTATGTCCATGTTACAGTTATTTATGTTCTTTATGTTATTTACGTTATTTATGTCCATGTTACCCTTTTCAATTGTGTGAAATTGTCCAGTAGCACTATGAGGATACTGCTTGGTTCAAGTTTGTATTATAAACATTTGAAAATATTGTATACTTTCAAGTATATAATCTTTCACTTTTGTGCTTTACTTTCAGAAATGTGCTAAAACCTATTTATCCATTTAATGACTTTAATCCTTGCAATAACAATTACCACTTCAAAGGAAAAGTAAATTTTCAGTAGTAGGCCAAGCGCATGTTCATTTCAAGTGACAGAATGCTGTAATGGTCACAATGGTTTCATAAACCATTGTATCAAATAGTGGACAGAATTTTGTTTAATTTAAGCAGAAATTATTAAAAATATGCCAACAATGTAAGATAAATGGCAGAAGGCTTTTAAACCCTAATACAAGACAAATATTGTGGTATAACAACTTTTGCTATCAAAATTAATAATGAATATTGAACAGGCTTCTGATGCATGAAATACACAATATATGGAATTTTAATCTCATTTCAGTCAGTTGCATTGAACTAAGAAAAGTAAAATGTAAATTGAGTAAGACAAGCTCGCTACTGATTCTATGCATGAAAATGAGCTATATATAATAATCTTGATCACAATCTTTTCAATAAATATGCTTACATAAAAACTCATAAGGCCATAAAGATGAGCTTGTATTTTCAAAATTTCAAGACCAGTTTCTTAAAATGAATAATAAGATGTCAGACAGGGAGATATCTGGTGCTACTACAATAGAGAAAAAGTCAAATGTCACATTTTTGGTCTGAGAGTGGGTCTGGTAGATAAAACAGAAGTCTTAGCACTAGAACAGTTACTAGATATTGTCATGGTAATCATAGGAGATCTAAGAAAAACAAAATTCTTCTGCACAGTGATTTCTTAAGACTGTCTGAGTCATCCTTACAACATTGTGCTGTGTACAGACAGTAGAGAAATCATTATAGGAGTGTAGGAACGACAGTGAGCTATCAGGAAATGTGGTTATTTAAGATATATAATAAACAAATTAATTCTTTTTTTTTTTTTTTAGACCACTGAAGGAAAAGTTACTGTATTCAACTTCCTTGTACTTATGTTCTCCT
Organism: Pardalotus punctatus; assembly: GCA_013400915.1. Classification (NCBI taxonomy): domain Eukaryota; kingdom Metazoa; phylum Chordata; class Aves; order Passeriformes; family Pardalotidae; genus Pardalotus; species Pardalotus punctatus. The sequence goes on from VZTX01025374.1 coordinate 252,665, forward strand.
CTGTTGTTCTCCTCCTCCATGTTCCACAATAACCCTCCCTCCTTTCCCTGTTCCTTTCTACAGTGTTTCAGTTTCGCTCTCTTCACACGTTTTAGTTCATTAATGTTTCATTCATGGTGGGAAACTATTCTTCTAAGCAAACTACTTTCTTAGGCTGAAAAGGAAAAAATAATAAGAATATTTCATAGTATCTTGCCACATCTCAAGGCTGTCTGAGGGTGACTTTGCATGAGGTGAGCTGATTTAGATAGGGAAAGAGGAATAATACTAGAGTTTTCTCTTTCTCTTTACTGTTCATAAGGGGAGTCTAATTAAATGTCTCAGAAACAGAGGTGTGATGCATGCAACTAAACTTTAGTGAGACGAATACTGCATAAATGTCAACTTTGATCCTAAAGTTCAAATTCAAAAACAATATAGTATCAATCTTTAATAATTAAATTTGTTAAATGTGACAGCAGATCTCTTGACTCAGAGTGGCTTCTGATTTCAGTCATTTACATTAATGAAAACTGACAGTCATAAAATTAGTCTCTAGAAATGTTCATACAGTAAGGTAATGATAACTGGAAATTTCCATGCAGTGATTTGTAAACATATTCCTCTATGATTTATACCCAGTATTCCTTGACATTACTTCCTCTTCCAAGTAATGAAAGGCTCATCTCCTCCACTTGAAGGGCAAATGTTCCTGATAAAAAATTCTCCACAACAACAAAGTGCATTACATGAGAATGTAGTATTTAAAATGGCAGACATATACCTGAAACATAAAACTAGAATGTAGTATTATTAAATTTCCTTAACAAGATCTTGTATGTCTTTGTTACAGAAGTGCTGAAAAAAAGTTCCTTTTTTTTGTTGTATAAAAAGTCAGACTCTACCATGGAGAAAATCTGCATTGGTAGAGGTGGTCATGCAAGGAACAAGACTGAATTCCATCAGGAAGAAAGAAAAAGGAAGTAATTATGTCTAGCATTTACAAGTGAAAACTTAAAAAAATTTAGATTTATGAGACCCACGTAGTCTCTGAAGAATCATGATATTCTGTTTTACTCAAGGAAGAAGACACTGACTGAAAACTAGAAGCTTTCAATTTGATAGCTTTGGCCCTCTTTGGAATTTCACTTTAGACTATGGTTACTACAGTTTGAGCTTTCACTTGGAGAATTAAGATGACAACAAGCAAGGGAGGATTTAAAGCATGGCTACTAATCCTTACTAGAGAGACAAGAATGTTGTCATGTGAAACTGCCTGAAAAGCAGACACGAAACTTCTATAATGTTATTGTAATAGTCTCAGGCATTCTCCCCATTGCTGCAATATCTCAGGGGAGGCTCACAAGACCACAACCCTGAAAATTTTGTGCAACATAAGACAAGAGCCTCTCCCAGATATTTCTTCAGTAAGACCTTGAAATACTGGTCACATAAACACTCTCTGAAAAGCCTGAAAGATCAGAACAAATATTATTTGGGATTATTTTTGGTTTGCTAACATTACTGAAACAACATCTAAGGGCAAAATGGTAAAATACAATAAGAAGTAATTTATTTGAAGAATTCTAATGTAGGACATAAAACAATTTTCTAAGAGGAAAGTAGGTGTGAAAAAAGCATGCTTCGATTTACCTATACTTTCAATCAATGCCAAGTATTTCAGTTTTCATAAATATATTTCCATAGCTAAATCTTGGTAATATAAGACCCACTTTTATTTTATAGATTTAGAAAATATTTAAAGGCAATTTTTATAATTTTTTTTTGTTTGCTTATTTTGTACAGAACTACTCTTTATACACATATATAAATAAGAATATGGATGATACTCATACCAAGTTTCTGGCTGAAACTTGAAGAGCTGTAGATGTACTTCCAATGTAGTCTTATATGACTGGTTATGTCACTTTTGAGGAAGACCATTCACTAACATACACCACGTGATAAGTATGGACATAAAACTGTCCTGATTAATTTGTCATGACACCTAATAGCCAGCCTTACAAAATCTAGCATCAGAAAGTCATAAGTATTTTAAAAAGGATGGCCTCTGTCTATTTCTTATGCTAATTTCTTACAGAAATTCCATTAAGTTACAGTCAACGCTTATATAATAAGAATTTTTGAAAGAAAATCTTCAGTTTTGTTGTCTTTATTCCCAGAAACAAATGAACACAATTTATTGGAAGATATTTTGAGACCATCTACAAGCATAAATTCTCACTTTTCTGGGAAAATAATTTAATTTAATTCTATGATACAAAGCTTCATCTAAGACAGATTTTTTTCTTCTTGGTCTTTTCTTAAATAAATTGATGGATTAATATCTACTGTGAAAAAGACCACACATTTACAGTGCTATATTAACCTAAATTGTCTTGGAAGCCCTTTAACTCAAATATATCATATAATTAAAATACCTTGTTCAGCAGGTACTTATTACTTGGCAGTATTTTCATAATGACACACACTCAATCTTTTGGGTTCACACATACATAACATACAATAGTTTGAGTAACTTGACAACAGCTGTGCAAACTTCAGGGTTTCTGAAGTCCTAATTAATAAGACAAATTTAATTTGTAATAATTTGGGGGTGGGGTGGGGGTGGGGGCATTGCTTTTTTCTTCTCTAACATCCTGAGATGACATGTTGTATCTGTATTACATATTGCCTGAAGATTAATGAACTCAGGAACAGAACACATAAAAAATGAAAAATTTGCTAATGTCACATAGGAATACTATAATTCTGTATGAATGAGAGAAAAATAAATTGTGGAATTTAAACTGAAGAGTGTCTACATATCTTTCAAAAGTTATATTGAAATAAGGCAATTGCAAGAGTAATATACTTCTCAACATGAATACTTGATCTTCAGTTATGATTTTGTTAATTTTGTGAATTTCTCTGTCCCTTCTCTATGTATTATTCTCAGTAAGTGCTCAGAGCGAGCTCCGTAGGAGAATATCTTAAAAATAGATCATATTTTCAAATTAAAAAGTAGTGAAACCAATGCAACTTCAGTCATAGAATTGCTTGCAGGTCTGTCCTCATCTCACTTCATTTGCTGCCACATAAATTTTCTTAAATTTACATTTTATTACTTTTGTCCTTCAGAACCCTTATCTCTGTAAAGAAGCACATTCTCTGTTAATAAGGAGTAAAAATTGAGTACAGTCCCCATGAGTTCCTGATCATCCTGGGCATAGACCTACATATAAATGTGGATTTAATGCTGCTGCAGTTCACTGAAGATCCAAAAAGATAAATGTTCCCTACACAGACTACTGTGATGACTTTGACATTGCTGGACATATATTTCCACAGGAGTGACACTCACTTGACACTCACTGAGGAGACAAAAGAAGGATTAAACGTTATAACTGTACTTTGACAAGAACATATGACTTCTGGGATGGATTAATATTCCTGCAGAGGATTTTACTACTATGTCTGACAATACTGCCTCACGAACTTTTATTCTGGGTGCCTTTTTTCTTTTGCAGTAAAATGACACATGAAGTGCTCTGCACAAACGTTTATCTTTATTCCAAGGAAAATACACTGCAAATTCATGAAAGGTTATCCAGACCTTTCCACTGCCAGTAGACCTTGGCTATCTCATTTGACCTTACAGCAGGTCAGAGATTTTTACTTTTTATCCTGGGTGACATCTTCTTCTGCCTATTAACCTCAGATAACTGAAATTTAAATTGTTTTTTTTTCCTGCTGCATAAGTCTGAAATCCATTATAGGTTCCATTTAGAGAGTCGACCAATCTACACATAAGCAAAGTTTTTTCTGGGCATAATTCTCACCTTTTTCTGCACCTTTGTAGGTGGCCAGATTCATATCTTTCAGAATAGTAACACTATCTTTAGTGATTTCCCTTGAGTGATTTCAATGGGATCCTTATTTGCATGGACCTTTGAAACAGATTCTGTCTAGATTCTTTCTTAGAGAAGTACTCCAAGATTACTAAAAGGCTTTAAAACAAAATTAACAAATCTCAAAGAAACAACAAAACAAAATAAAAATTTTAAAAACTCCAAACGCTCATTGAAAACAAATTACACACAATTCCACTTGTTCCCTTTGAAACCGTCTTCTTTCTGTTTGTTGTGAGTTCTTGTCCAAAGCCCAGTTGTCTGTTCCCATCCTCCTAACTGATGTTGGTCTGTGCATGATAGGTAAACTCTTTGTTCTGTGCAAAACTATAACCATTTCTCCTTTCAGTGCCCCAGGAAACACCTTTTCACCAAGCATGCTAAAATAACTCTAGAAGTTCATCAGGGTCCCCTGGACAGCCAGAAGTTCCACCTCACCTTCTCATTCTTTCCCTCAGGGAATACAGCACAACACCATGAGAGTAAATAAAGACATTACCCATCACATTGATACTGCAACAGCACTGGTCTCTCAAAAAGAGGCGCAGAGTAAACAAGGTTGTTGTATATAAAATCCCGATGCTACTTTTTACCAGGGCTTGTAGTGACAGGACAAGGGACAACAGTTTTAAATTAAGAGAGTTATATATGACATAAGGAAGAATCTATAATAAGGGTGGTGAGTCACTGGAAGAGTTCACTCAGAGAGGGTGTGGATGCTCCATCCCTGCCAGCATTTAAGATTGGGTTGGATGAGGCTTTGATCAACTTCATTTAGTGAAAGATGTCCCTGACCAAGGCAGAGAGGTTGGGAGTAGAAGATTTTTAAGCTCCCTTCCAAACAAAGCCATTCTATGATTCCATGATTCCATGATTCCATGATTCCATGATCATTTGTCTCTGACTCATGCCAGAAATGAGCTATTCATGCTGATTTACAAACAGAATTACATGTAAATATTTGCATACAATTTTCTCATTTTATGTTCCTGTAATTGGCTTGTATTTATTAAGAAAAATATATTTTGATGGATTTTCAGATATTATGGGTGTTTCTCTTCATAGCATTATAAGAATTACAAAATATTTTAAAGAATCTTAAAAATTTTAATGATTACCTGAGTAAGTATTTCTTAACTATATTTCTGGAAATACCACCTTTCTGTCATTATGAAAGTTATTTAAACTCCTATTAATCAAACACACACTAAAAAAGTCATCATTCCAGAGTACAGTTTGCTTAGTCTCAGGATTTCCCAATAGACAGTGCATCAAAGCTTTCAGACATAGCAACTGGAAAAGAAATCTCTGATCACAGAGGAATACACCCACACCCATGCCTCAGGTCTGTTTGAAGGAGATACTTTGAGAGTCAGAGACTAAAAGAAAAAAAACATTTCAGCTGTGCAACTTCAAAGTTTCTCCAATATAAATCAGATCTTCACAAATATTAAAGTCCCAAAAGGCAGAAAATGCCTTTTGGCAGGGAAAATTCATCATCACTTTGACAGATGGAACCAAAAATATTAAAGTTTTACTAGTTAAGGATCAATATTGAGGTAATGGCCCTATGTACAGACTGACAGTATGTTAAAAATAAATAATTTATTTAGATTAAAGCAGTATTCATGGCAAGTGGGGGAGGGGAGAGTTGTTGTTTGTTTTTTTTAATCTGAAAATTTTATTAAATGATAGATGTATATGTGTAAGACTTCTCCATATATAGCACTCAGACCAAAATTACCTAAGAACTGATTATGTCACTGTGTGACTATGCACATGAATGATATACATTGTTATCTAGCAGTCCTCTATTTTTAAAATTCAGGACAATTTCTAAAACATTCAAAATCCACTTGCAATATTGAAAAATTGCTGCAGAAAACAATATATTACTAATCATTCATATTTCAACACCTTATTTCTCTGTCCATAGGGATTGTAGGAAATGCAAAATCCAGTGAGACACCGAACCTGTGTTATGAAGCAAAGATGAAAGATTGAGAACCATACACCCACATTTTGTCCATTTTGTCCATGTTACAAAGGGAGCAACTGAATTGAAAAGAAGTCAGATAGTCAAAGAGTTTGAAGAAGGAAGAGCCAAGCTCAGTGGTGCCCCACAACAGGGCAAGAATCAGGGGGCATATATTGAAATATAAAATATTCCACTCGCACATTAAAAAAAAAAAAAAAAAATCAATGAAAGGATGGTCAAACATTGAAACAGGTAGCCCAGAGAAGTTGTGTATGTCCCTAAGTTGTTACGGGTAATATTTTGCTGCCTTACTGATTTGTATTTTCTCTTCCTTTGCCCAGATATGCAGCAAGCCATTCCAGACATTTCTGAATCAATTTTCCCCTAGCATAATGATCTTTCTTTTCTGGAAGAGGCTTTCAGGTCTGAATTCTTATCAATCCCTGCTTAAACTGCTGAAAGCCACAGCATTGAAGCATTCACTATTAATCACAAATGTGCTGAAAAAATAATGTTCATTTTCTATCAAATCTCACCCAAATTAGTGAGTGGAAACTCACTAATTAAATCTTTCTGCAGCTCATTTCCCATTCTGTAAAAACGGGAATAATGCTATTACAAAACAATACATGAGTGCTGTTAAAATATGTTAATAGATTCTAGTAACTTGTTGATGACAGACAGAAAAATTCAGAAAAAAATTGCAATTTATTTTTTAGAGCAACTTCTATGGACAATTTGGACTGGAAAAATATTATATGAATTATGTTAAACATTAATCAGTGTGACAAAAAGAAAATAATGAATGGTTCATTTTTAAGTCCATGCTACCCTTTCACATGCTCTGATTGTGTTGGGATCTGTCGGAAGAAATATAGTCAATTAAGTAAGTAAACACTGTATTTTAATGCAAAAACAGGATGCTAAAACAGTGAATTAAAATTTCACAAGCTTTCACATTTAACATTAATTTTGGTATTTCATGTCTATTAAGCTCTTGACCCTACGTAGTAATTTAATGTTTGTTTCAGATGTTTCTAAAATGTTTATACAATCTGCAACAAACTTCTCTCCATATGTTACTTTTGGTATTTTGTAAATGTTGCAAAACAGGAGAGGGCTTCTTTTTCTGGATTTATTATTGTCCTTTTTTTTTTTTTTCCTCTTAATATCTTGTTTCTTTAGGGTTGATGTTTATTTGTATTTTTTTTATATTAAATTTGCATTTGTTTGTTTAGTTGTTTTCCCTAAAATATCTATTTTGTTTGTCTTGGGATACTTGTTGGCTAATCCATACAACTTCTTTGCATCTGTAGTAAACTGCAAATGCACATAAGCAGGCTCTCACATAATAAATAGGTATTATTTTTCCAAATATTTTAAATTTTATAAAATAACTGAGGGAAGAAACTAAATAGTAATATTTTAATAAGTAAATACTTAATAACTTTGGAAATAAATGTTTAGTGACTTTGGAAATCTAGTGTTTAAATAGGAACATCTCTTTTTACCATTGTTAGAATTCATTTCTATGACTACATGCTTCTGATCAGGATTTATTCTTAATTTCATAATGAATTTTTTACCTTATTAAAAAAAAGTAATAATAGATGTTATTATTACTGTTCTTTAATAGCAAACAGTGACCATAGATACTGTAGGTAAATTTTATTTATATTTATTTTTTAATTTGTTATGTGGAAGTCATCAGTCTTTCAGGGAAAGACAGTGACACATGCAGCAAGAAAGGCTGAGGATAAAGGAGACTTCCTGTACTAGCCGTATTAGAGCCTAGTGTGAAAGGATGTGCTATTGCATTTCACACCTGTGTGTAGTCATTTGCAACTTGGGATTGTGGAATATCAGGGGCTTACCATGACTTCTAAAGGGCTGTTGAACGTTTTTGAGGAAAGAAGGCAGAGGCAGGCTTAAATTCTGCAGGGTCTGAGTTGCTACTGTTTTTGTTTTTTTTTTACAGGTTTGTAAAATCAGACTACCTTGAAGTAAAGAATATGGTGTATTTTTAATATGTATGATCTCTCAGGATTTTTTTGTCATTTTATCCTATTTCTATATACTTATGGATGTAATTTTAATTAAAGAGTCACTAAGACAGTGAAGTCCATAAACCTCTGTAATAACAGAGCTTGCACTATAAGTACATCTATACCTCTGAGTATATATCTGTAAATACAGCATTTTAATAATACAAAGGAAACCTCACACAAGATGTTCCTTTACTTCTTTTTTTCTCAGCTAATTTTCCCTTTATATTTTTTCTATAAAAGTGAACATCCTTCCATGACTCTGCACCTTGCAAGATATTGCCCCAAAACTAAGCAAAAAAAGTAACCCCTGTAATCAATATTCCAGTCCTTCAGCAGCCTCAGTTAATGAAAACATCATTCCTAGCTCAACTTGCATTGAAATTGCTTGAAAATATAGTCAGGTTATACCCTATTTTGTATTCCATACAAGGCTGAGGATTTACTATATGTTTAAAATGTTTAGCATGAATTTGGTGCAAAGAAACTAAACTGGCAATCTTTTCTTCTAGTCTGTACCAAATAGAAATATTTTAGACTGCACAATGATACGATTATTAATATGGGAGACTATGATTTTTTCCTGCAATTCAGGAATTATTAGAGGCTAAAGGTTAACAGACTGAATGCAGAAGATATTTTTTCTATGTTTGAATTTACCACTTTCTTTTTCCAAGAACATTCAGTTTTGTGTAATTATGCTGCGTCATTTTGTTGAGAAGAATTGGTTCAGAAGGGATCACTACAGAACCTGAGAGTTGCACTAGAGAAGGGAACCCAGGCTTATTTTGAAGAGTTATCAAATTCAAACAGAAGGCAATATAAGCTGCAAAAAAGTGGAGCTATGTTCATAAGCTTGCCTCAGGCAAACCAAATGTTCAGTTCACTTTTACTCCTTATTTGCCACAGAAAGGAACTATAAAAGCTAGAACAAAAAAAGCCTTTGATCATATTTTATTCCTATGGAGCCTTGCTGTACTTAAAGTAGTATGATCTCTACTAGTTGTGATGGGAAGAGTGATCTCTGGAAAGCATCAAGTCTGTTCAAACCCCCTGAAGTGAAATTTTTTTATGCAGTACTTTTGAAGACACATTCCCATTGGAAATGCCAATCCACTAGGGTACAGCCAAGATTTAACTGTCCTTTTGTTTAGGTAGCTGGCTTGAATATACTTCAGCTGTTACTGGAGGGGAATAATGCATGCTTTCATTGACAATATGTATTCAGAAATGATCTTCCTGATTCTTGGGAGGAGTTAGAACCCACTAACCCCCAAGCAGAGATTTTATGTTGACTGAAGTACAGAACAGTTGGGGAAAACCACCAGCAGCAAAAACCTCTTCTTTGACAAGCCTACTAAAAATTAAGGCACAAAATAACAAAAGTTGCATGATTTCAAGTATGCAATAAATGGACATGGTTTATTCATGCAGTCAACCTTACTGCAATTTTCCCCATCATGTTTGCAGTGCAGCCAGAGTGAGCGGAAGTGCACAGTCTGCATTTAATCTCTTCTGCTACCCATTCTGCTAGGGAGACAGATCATTATAACAGGCTGCAAGTGAAACAGAAAGGGGAGGGAAAAGGATGTGACAGGTGAAGATAATATTGTTAGAGGCAGCATGAAGCATAGCTGTTAAATGAAAATATGTTCTGTAAGTGACAGAAGATTTAGAAATATTGAAGTGTGATGAAATTGCATATTGCCACAAACAAGGACTCTAGAGCCCTAGATCCTCTAGTAACTTTGCATACAAGCCAGTCTGTAGGTGACCAGCTCAAAGAAAATGCTCAAAATTCACCACCTGGAGCAATGTTGATGGAAGAGTATGTCATAACCAAGTCTGAAGAGTAGAGTGGCCAAGAGGATTTCTACTGAGATACTTGTATCTACAGTGAAATCTCTCTAGCAGCTGACAGGCCTGGCTATATTTGTGGTCCTGGCAACATAGAGAACAAGTACAATTTGGAGCTATTTAAAGAACTTTCCTGAGAGGAAATTATTCTTCCTGTAATTGAACTTGGTCTCTCTCTAACATCAGTAAATGGGGAATGGTCTCCTTGCTTCACCATAAGCATGAACCAGTGCCACCTGTTAGCTGGCATAGATGTACAAGAGAGGAATAATTGTCTGGAAACTGAGGTGCCTGAGTTATCTGAGAAGCCAGAGCTGCAGAGTCCAGAGAGCAGGAGTCTGAGGGCTGGGTACTGGAGGGACAGACCAGAGGTCTCAGCTGGACACTGATGCTATGCCTAAGTCACACACCACGCTTGTGTATGTGCCTTACGCGGTGGTGAGACCTGGCCAGGCAGCAAGAGCAAAGTCAGACCATTTCTGCTGCTCACCCAGATGTCAGGGGTGTTCAAATGTAATGTGCTACCAGTGAAGCCACCGCTGTTTATTAATCCATGGGCTGATGTGTGTGGTAGAACACATACAGGTCCTGCAGTCCACTGGATTCAGACCCTAAGGATTTACACAAACATTGCTCTCTGCATCTTCATGGTTAGGCCAATGAGTCAGAAGTGATGCCAAACCAGTTAGCAGTCCCCAGATACTGCAATCCAGACACAAACAAGGCATTGAGATACTATGTGGAAAGTATTTTAATAGAGTAAAAGAACCACGAATTAAAGATTAAAATAGGGGGGTTGAATTAGTAATGTGTTTCCTTCAACAGATGAACACACTTATATCCCAAACTGTAGCAGTGTAGATGAAATCTTGTGACAAAACACTTTAATTTGATTAATAGACAATGTTATAAATATAAATGTTACCATGTTCATTTTTCATTTACAGTGATAAAATATAAAGTGCATTATGTAGAAATATAATCTGGAAAATCAAATTTTCCTGTGAAAATAGTGTGATTAATTGCCATCATAACTTTCATATTTTCAATGTTTTTGTAGGATCATGTACCAAGATTTTCTACAATTATTCTTCAAGTTTTCAAGAGCAGAAGTTATTTTAGACTAGGCTCACTAGTGATAAACCCTAAGCCAAACATATTAAATATTTTGCTTTGTTACTAGGGTAGGCAATATTAACCTAATTTAATAGATGAATTTGGAAATTAAATTTATTACTATTAGTTGTTTCTGTCAAGCATGATTAATTCTCTCACACAAATAATTAGTTATTCCTGTATCTGTAGAGGTGTCACATGCAGAATGCACTCAACTCATTTTAATTCAGCATTCTCTATATTTCAAGAAGTCTCTTGAACTAAGACAGCAGAATATTTTAGCAGATAAAATACATCTGCCTGAAATGTATTTAGGAGTAGTATATTTTAGCATTATGATATTCCTCCTAAATTACAAAGGAGCTGTTGCTGATGCTGGCACCTGGATTATGAGGTAAAATGGCAAATCCATATGAAGTATATATGGCCCAATTTCAAATGTGTGTGTGCAAATTTTTATCTTACTTATTGTAAAAGATGTTTCTTATGTCCAAATAATGGAATGCAATTAAAAAGTATTAGTTTTAAACTACAGAATATTAATAAGCATCAATACTAAATAGATAAATATTAAATATACAAATTAACATATTTATGTGTATATAATCTATAAAACTATTATTAATATATATTATATAATATATAAGATAACAATTATATATATAAATTTTTTTTTTATAATCAGATGCTCAAAATCTTAACAAATACATCAAAAATTCCTTAGCTACTAGGCAATGCTTATCAAAACTCTGTAAATACAATTTTTTCATCACTACCATCAGCTAGTTTACATCAGGAGTCTTTGTATAAAATTTATTTTGCTTGCTATGTTGCTTGCTTGCTTCTAAGAACATACTTTAATAGCATACTTCAGATTTTGGAGTGACAGATGTTGTAAGATCAGGCTTGTTCAGTAAATGAAGAAAAACCTTGCACTTCTGTTTCCTTCAAATCCACTCCTTTGTACTTGGAGAGGAGAAATGACAAGCTTAGAGCAAACTGAGGATTTTGGATATATATCTTGTAATACCATAAACCTGTAATATATGAGTATTTGACTGAATACAGATGCTAGCTATTTCACAGCTCAGTTTTTAATGATATAAGGTTAGGTGCTAAATTTCCAAAGCTATCCAAGCAGATTTATTGGTATTACTGGATTTGAAGGCAAGTCAAAGGCTTAATCCCTATGTACTCCTCTGTAAAAAAAAATAAATTATAAAATAAGAAAACTATACCATTCTGAACAAAGAACAATACGTGTATGTAACAAATTTTAACCTTGAGAGAAAACAGAAAAATCCTCTCATCTTTTGCATGTGGTATTTTAACAGTATATCTCGTTTCATCTGTTCACCATAATATGAGCTGAACAGAGCTGGCAGGTCTTTAAGAACATTATTCTTGGAGTGCAAGAGCTCTAAATTCCCACATGTAAGAAACTGGACAAGGACAACAGGAGATCAATATGGCTGAGTAAGAATCTCTTGGTCAAACTAAGGTGTGAAACGCACAGAGACGTGTTCTGGGAAGAATATAGGGACATTTCCTAGATGTGTAGGGATGGGATTAGGAAACCTAAATTTGGCAAGAGATGCAAGGAATAGTAAGGGCTTCTAAAGGTACATTGGTCAGAAATGGAAAATGAAAGAAAATATACTCCCCCCTGGTAAATAAGACAGGACAACAAATGACAACAAACATGGAGAAAGCTGGGACATTCAACAATTTTTTTGCCTCAATTTCCAATTATAATTTCTTTCCCCGTACCTCTAAAGTCCCTGAACCTCAAGGCAAGGATAGTGGGAATGAAATCTCCCCCACCATAAGTGAAGATCATGTTTGAGAACACCTGAGGAACCTGAGCATACAGAAGTCTAGTGGACCTGATGAGATGTATTCCAGGGTCCTGAGGGAATTGGCTGATGCAGTTGCTAATTCACTGTCCATCATATTTGAATAGTTGTGGCAGTAAGGCAAAGTCCCCAGTAACTGGGATAAAAGGAAACATCACACACAATGTCAAAAAGGGTAAAAAGGAAGCCCCTGGGAACTATGGACAAGTCAACCTCCCCTCTGTACCCAGCAAGGTCATGGTACAGATCTTGCAGGAAGATATGTCAAAACATTTGGAAGACAAGGAGGTGGTTAGGGACAGGTGACATGGCTTCACAAAGGGCAATTTGTTCCTGAATCATCTAGTGGCCTTCTGTGATGGAGTGACAGTATCAGTGCACAAGGAAGAACTACAGATATCTTCTGTCTGGACTTCTGTGAAGTGTTCCAGGCCAGATTGGTTGGGATTTTGAGAAACCTGGCCTAATTAAGGTGTACCTGCCTATGGCAGGAGGGTTGGAACTAGATGATCTTTATGGTTCTTTCCAACCCAAATTATTCTACTATTCTATGTATAATGATAGTAATAGTAATAGTTATGGACTCTAAAATTAAAATATTAATGGCATCTTTTCTTTAGTCATTGGGGAAAAAATAATATAAAAACTGTGTCGCTAGACATTTAGAAATAGAATCACTTTTGTTTTGTTTGGGTTTTGGGTTTTTTTTGGCACCCTATTTTTAATCAGTAGAAGAAAGTTTCCCTCTGTTAAAGAAATTTTAAAGAAATTTCTTTGCCCCAGGTTCCCTGAAGCAGACTCTCAGACATCTGATTCCAGAAAAAAAAAATAATAATTGAGTGGTACAGCAATAGGAACAGATTGAACTGGGTGCCTCCACAGGGACTGAGAACAAAGAAATCCCTGGACTTTTATACACTTACAGTCTGTACTACTGATCCTCACAGATTCTTCATGCACCTTACATGTGATTCTTGATCCAGTGGTGAATTTTGGTCTGTGGTCTTTGTTCCTTAGTGAATTGTTTCTCTGTCTCCTGGCAGAGCTGTTTCTTATCTGGACAGGTTGAACTTCTGATCACAAGCATGGCTTCCTTATCTCCCCATTTATATTTCCTTCAGGACCTCCCTTTACATAACAGCTCAAGATAAGCTAGTGGGAGCTGGGAGCTTCCTGCCTAAGGCTTCAGCACCTTTACCATCTTTTGCCAAGCACACTTACTCAGACAAAACAATATAGTTAGAAGACTGAAGTCAGGTAAAAATAGTTTATAAAAACTCTGTTTACACCCTTCCTGTGGGAGATGAGGGATACTCTGTTTTTAAGTGGACTTCTGCCAGCATCATCACTTGGATGATGGATGTATTGCTGAGAAATCACATACGCTTGCACCCTTGAGGTGTGATTCCTGCAGTATCACCTTGGGTGCTGCACCCTGCAGTGCCACCCCACTCCCCAGAGAACAGCTGATCAAACTGCCCCATGTCTGCTCTGTCCTGCAAATGGAGGGTTGGGGCACTGCAGTGTGATTTCCAGCATTGTCAAGACAAGTTTGACTGCTGCTGCTTCCTGTATAATGTCTCTGAACTCTGATTTTTCTTCAAGTTTCCTCCTTTGTTTGAAAAGTCATTTGGTAATTCACTGCTTACTGTTTAAGCCAGTGGGTTGGTCATCTTTGTTTTTCATGTGTAAAAGCCTGTCTTTGGCAGACACCCTCATGAAAGTTTTGGTTGTCTCATTCACACCCCATTTTTTTAGGCTCATTTCTACATTAACAGCTTTGCCAATTATGAGCTGTGTGAGCTTCCCTAGAAATTCTGTCCTCTACTGCAGTAATAACAATAAGATTGTATCAAAAAATATTGTTCAGCCTTGTTAGAAGGTCATTTAACATTTTGGAAAGTCTTTTCCTTAAGATCACCACAACATGGATAGGCTTAATATGAAGTAATATTTTTCAGTAGTAATATTTCAGCAATGTTTGTAAGAAGTATGTTTGAGAAATTATTTAAATCTCAAATATAATCAAAGGTTTTTATTCTCTCATTTTCACTGGAGGTTGAATATGCATAGAAAAATAGAAAAAAACACCTTTAATAAAGAAAATAACATCTGTAGAAGTTATACTTCATACAGACAATTCTTGATACCTGAAAAAGTAAATTTTAAAAGTTTCTTGCTTCATAAATCCCAGATAATTCAGCAGCTTTTCATCCCTTCTAGAAATCTCCTTCACTGCATGAGTGTTTATGCTATGAAGTATAGCTTAATTTTTCGGCAACTCTGACAACATTCATCAATTTATTTCCGAGTTACAGGACTAATTCTGAAATATATATTTAAACCACTCAACAAGTGAAAACATGTGTTGGTTGCCTACCAGTGCTGGGAAGGCATGTGATCATGCTTTACTGTACTCTTTGCCAGGGTAAAGTTAATATCTTCCTAAAATGTTTAAGTGATGAACCTATAATGAGAAGGAAAGTGTTGCATTCCTTAAGCCACAATTCTGCTCCAGGAGAGGATAAGTGCCCAGAAATCCTGTATCTTTCAATAAAATAAAGTACATTAAGTTTAATTATATTCTAATACTATATTATTATTATTAGACAGTGTTTCCTACTGAGGTAGTTCCCCCTGCTTTCCTCTTCAGCAAAAGCAAATGTACAAAAGCTGTAGGACTTTAGCCAACATTATTAAATGAAAAATCACCTGCATTACCCTACTAAAAAATATTTTCTGGCTCTCCATAGAATATACCCATGCAACAGACATCAGTACTTTCAGTCCAAATTAATACCTCTTCTCATTAATTTCTCTTTTACTCACCTCTTTTTTTTTGACAAGTGGTCACTATCAAAACAGTTTTTCACAATGAAAGCATCTTTTTAGTGAAGTTCGACTAAGAGAACATGACTCATACATTTA
Source organism: Pardalotus punctatus (assembly GCA_013400915.1). Lineage (NCBI taxonomy): Eukaryota > Metazoa > Chordata > Aves > Passeriformes > Pardalotidae > Pardalotus > Pardalotus punctatus. The sequence continues at coordinate 268,335 of VZTX01025374.1, forward strand.
AAAGTTGGTAGAAAATCTTTTTTCTTTCACACTGGGTTTAGAAGTTAGTGACTTCTACTGACTTTTATTTGAAATTATAAGGCTCATACCATCTAATTTTAATCATCCTGTTCTAATATACTGACACCTCTGCTGCTAATTCTCTTTCACTCTATTAGCTTCAAAGGGAATTAAGAACTAATTTCCAAGTCTCAATCACATCTCAGTTACGTTTAAAGTACGCAAAGAAGATAGTGTGAATAACCCCTTATCTGCTTCTGCTGCCACTCAAAACATGAGTTATCACAGATTGACATTTGCCAGTCTCTTCTGTGCATTAAGAACAACACTGTTTCTCAGAGACAGGGAGGAATTACTAACATTTTCTTTTCATTGGTGATTTCAAAAAAGACTTTGCAACATCGGGGGTAATACTGCGTGATTGTACTGGGTTTCTGTGGCTTAGGTAGAGAAGGTCTATGGAAGTTCTGTCTGTGAGATATCTAACAGAGCTGGCTCCAAGATGGACCTGACAGTGGCCAAGACCGAGCCCATCAGCAGTGGTGGTACCTGGGATAAAGTACTTAAGGGCATGGAAAAAAGTCTGCAACTGCATCCAGAGAGAGGAGTGAAAATACATGAGAGAAACAGCCCTGCAGGCCCCAAGGTCAGTGAAGAAGGATGGGCAGGAGGTGCTTCAGCACAAGAGCAGAGATGCCCCTGTAGCCCATGGTGAAGATTATGGTGAGGGAGGTTGTCCCCTGGCAGCCCATGGAGGTCCACAGTGGAGCAGAGATCCACCTGCAGCCCATGATGAACCCCAGTGGGAGAGACTCTCTGCCTAATGGAGCCTGTGACCCTGCGGGAAGCCTGCACTGGAACAGGCTCCTGACAGAACCTGAAGCCCCATGGAGAGAGGACTCCATGCTGGAGCAGGTTTTGTGACAGGGCTTGTGAGCCTGTGAGGGACTCTCACTCAAGCACTTTATTCCTGTAGGGTTGCACCCCATGGAAGGCACCCATGCTGGAACAGTTTGTGAAGAAGTGTAGCCAACAGGAAGGACTCACATTGGAGAAGTTAATGGATGACAACCCACTGTGTGAGGGACCCCACACTGGAGCAGGAAAAGGAGTGAGCAGTCCTCCACCTGTCTAGCAAGGAGTAGTAGAGATGTGTTATGAACTGACCACAACCCCCATTCTTCATCCCCCTGTACCACTGGAGGGGAGGAGGTAGAGAAAATAAGGAGTGAAATGCAAGAGAGATGGGAGGGATGAGGGGAAGGTATTGTTTATATTTTGTTTTATTTCTCATTATCTTAGCTGATTTAATCGGTAAGAAATTAAACTAATTTCCCCAAGACAACTCCATTTTGCCCATGATGGTTACTGGTCAGTGATCTCTCCCTGTCCTTGTCTCAAACCTTGATCCTTTTGTTATATTTTTCCTCCCCTTGTGCAGCTGAGGGGGGGAGTGAGAGAAAGAGACTTTAGTGGAACCCTGGCATCCAGCCAAGGTGAACACATCAGTATGTGATATAATACCAGTGCTGTGGGACAAATAATGTAATCAGAAAACTAACAGAAATTAGCTATGGATTCTGCTTTTAAAGGACTAATCTCAAATACATGATAATCCTTTCAGTTGAAGAGAAATATCCTTTCTCCTGTTTTGCCCTCCATCTACGTGCTGCCAAACAAGGTTTTAAAAGTTGCTATACATGTTATCCATCCAAGTAACTGGACTCTGGTCATTGCCACCTCTCAGAGAAGCATACAAACACTGTTCTTTCTGGCTTGTATGTGCACTATTAGTGCATTGACAGAAGAGAGGAACATTTTAGGGAAATGTAATTTAGCCGTGTGTATTTTAGGCGAAAGTGGCATAAACCCTAGCATGGTTTTGGATTGGAACAACTAACACTCTCTCTGACAATTTCTGGGCACACAGAGCTCAGGAGCTGCTGTGTGCCAGGATCATCTTCCATATTCAGTTTGGATATTGCCAAATTGTTTCTGAGGTGAAGACAGTTTAATAGAACAGATATGGGCTGTTGGCCTGAGTGCCAGAAAAAATTCTGGGCACGTTTAACTTACTGACAGATGAAGTGCTAATTTAGATGGATTAAATCACCCTTTGGAGGTCTTCAACAGTATATATTTCTCTGTTAACATCATTATAAATGTATATGTGGAACACAGCTGAAGAATATGGTATTCTATGATTCTACAAATATCATAAAACCAAGTAGAGAGTAGTATGGTAAAAACAAGAAAGACTGTATATAGAAAAGGGAGAAAAAATTTTGGCAGAAAGTCAAAGATGCAGAAGTCAAATATGGTAGAAAGTTTAGTATATATCACCTATAACTGAAAAAATTAGTTCACAGCTAGCCTGTGTCTATATAATAAACTTATTAACCAGAAATTAATAACCTATATCTGCAGAAAAATTGGAGCTTTAAGTTGCATTATACTCATACAGAGTATAATGTCATACCTCATCCAGGTATTCCAGAATGAGGAATCATGATATAAGTAGCACTCTGAGTCTTTAGGTTTGAGGTTAAATTACAACACATATATTCTTGTAATCCTTTGGGTAATTATTTATTTTTCCTTAGCTAAAGAAAAAAATGAAGACAGAATATTCTCAGCTTTTCTGGACTAAACAGTTATGACCAAAAATGCAAGTGAAGAACAATACCAAACTTCTGAAGTTTTTAATGTTAGCTCTTACAAAATTCCAACTGACACATCTTTCCCCAGACAACAGTAATTTTGCAGGAACACCTTCAGAGATTGCTTTCTTCTTAGAGAAGAAACATTCATATGAGAAACACTCTGCATATGAAATTTAATGTGAAGTGTTATCTCAGCTGACATACTTAAACAGAAAAATAGAAGTTGTTTAAAGATGATGGTGGACTGTATCTTCAAAAAAAGAGATGATCTGCCCAGAGCAGCAGTGAAGATTAGTAGAAGAGGTCTTCGATAAACAACACTGTCAGAAGAGGTGGATGTCAGCTGATTCGTAAGTTTGATAGCTCAGAAGTGTGATGGCTTTTAGATCAATCAATTAGAAGTAGACTTGAACAGAAAATGGTTTGTCAGGCAGAGAGAATTTGTGACATTCGAAAAAAAAATCTTTTTTTCTCCACAGCATTTTTTCCTTCCCTAAACGTATCCTTTGAAATAAGTCCTTTGCTTAAGTAATAAATGTTACATTTTACACAAATTAACCACATTTTTGAGAAATCTACAGTGTAGTCATATTGGAATTGGTATTTGCCAATACGGCCATGTCTATATATTGCCTCCATATTTTATTTTTGTTCCTAAATAACACATTACAGAAAGGTAACAAAAAGGTATTAAATATTTAGTCTTTTGGTTTATTTATATTTATACCCACTCCTCAGGAAGAAAGTTTCTTTGGGGCAATTTTTGGATAGGGACACTGTAAAAATTAATGAAAAGTAGTAAGTAGATTGTGGGTTATGACTATACTATCTGATTTTTGACTACACAATCTAATTTTTGAACTTTGACATTTGTACTAAACTATTTTGCATACAACTTGCTTAATTTTTTCATTTTGTCTGATTTATAAGATTTTGTCCTAAGGAATAGGAAATTAGGCCAGTGTTACTTATCAAATATCTAATAAAATATGAATATTCTAATTACATTTATGAGTGGATGAAGTGATTATTCACAGTAGGATGGCAATTATAATCAAACACTGGTTTTTACTACACAAGGGAAAGGTCTTCATAATGTTAAGTATCAATTCAAATAGAAATAATGCTATATCAAATATATTATACTTCATGGACACTTGATTCTTCGCCTTTAGAAGATAATAGAAAATTCAGTTATACCTGGAGAACACTTAGAGTATATTAGCTTTGAATTTTTTCAACAGCCAAGAGGAAAAATTAGTTAGGTAAAGATGGGATTTCACTCATTTAAATGAAAAAAATTATTTCTCTAATGGGAAAAAAAAAATTACTAAATATTCCTGTCCCTGATTAAAGAGTCCTTGCATTTGCAGGTTTGAAATAGATAACTAACCTTTAAAACATATTTAAAGGAATCCTTTTCTGAGGACATGCAAAAGCTTCTAAAGTTTTGGTGACAGAGTAGGATTTCTTTAAAGACAAGCAGCTAGTAAACTGCAAGACCATGGCCAGAGAGCTTTTTGTGCAATCCCTATGTGGTGTTCTCATCTTAGGACAAACCACATTGCCCATTAGAGGCAGCAGAAAGAGCCAGGGGACATGTGTGTGCAAGACTGCACCCAAAGACCAGGCCATCATTTGTTGCTGTTGCAAAGACTTAACCCAAAATTTGTCAGAGTGAAACTGCATTGCAAACTTTCTTGGAAAGAGAGTGGTGGCTGAGGTGAATTCCTCAGGACCCTTCAGTCCTCTTGTACAACCCCCAGTGCTGAGAACACCAGCAATACAACCACTAAGAAAATGTACTTGGAATGTTGATGTACAAATGGGTTTCCATATAATTATGATATTTAAAAGCATCATTTTTTGTATCTTCATCTATATGTCCAGAAAAAGGACAGAACTCTCATCTATCAGCAGTCTCCATAAATATCATCTGACCTACATCCAACTCTCAGATAAAGCACAGGACATTAATTTAATGTTTGTGTGTTACATGTTATGTTTCCTTTCTGTTAATCTGTTAGTTACCATTTCTCTAACTTTGGGAGAAAAAACATGCTCTACCTTGGAGTTACAGTAGAAATGGAAATGTAGTGGAAAACAGAAAATTCACTTTTTCCAGAGGAAAGAAATAACCAGAAATTAGGGTCCTGAGCAGACTTGTGGGTTAAGTAGTTTGTGTTGAAGTCATTGCACCATCCCTTCTGCCTCCTTAAACTGCCTCAAGTGAACATTTCTCTGGGAGTTTTAATAACAGATTTTTATGTCCCTTGGGTACAATAAGGCCTCAAATAAAATACCATGCCATAAAGGAGAATCAGTAATTCCTCAGTCATGGAAAAACTAGAAAATGCACTGAACTTCCAATATGTTATGCCTCCAGATCTTTCAGAAGGCTACAGTACATACAGGCTACAGTTCAAAATAACTTTTGATAGACAAGAGTTTCATCACTAAAATCTTTCTGTTATGAATTGTGTTAAATTACTTTTGTCTTAATGGTTTGAAGAATTGCCTCTAGAGCTTATTTTAACTGAGGAGTTTCTCATTACCTTTTGTAAATAGCTTTATCCTCCTTCTATAAAAATATGATGATAGATATACCAAATCTTGCAAGGCCACATTCATCCTAAAAACTCCACTATATTTGCTTTGAAGAATACAACACAAAAAAGATCACATTAAGGTAAGAACATACCCATTTTCAGTTTTTCTCCTTGGCAAACAAGAATCATCCTAGAAAAATTCCTTTGTATTTCCATTCAGGATACCCCAGTTCCACCTTCACAAAGATTGTCTGCTGGGAACCAACTCTTCCATGTGCACACACATTTTGCAGTCAGAAAAGTAGGAATGGAAGAGGAAATTGTACAAAGTGGAAATTTTCTTCAAAGTATAGAGAAATTAAAATAAAATATGAAGTATACAGAGCATAGTGTGAAAAAAAAACTATGGTTAAATCCACAAGGCAGGGGAAGCCCAAGAAGTCATGAAGAATTAGTCATGTATAAACCATCCTAAATAAAATGAATGCACAATGAGAGAGGCACAAAAAAGAGATCTAATCCATTTAATTTTTTCTTTTTTAGCTATTATTTACTGAGACACAATTTGTTGAACTATTGTGAGACATGCCCCTTCCTTTTTAATTGAAAAACAGTTAGTGGAGCTATCTAGCTGAAAGCAAAAGAAAGTGACATAACCTTCTCATAGTGAAGGGTGGATACTATTTTAAAAATTAACTACAATTTAATTTTAAGGATTAAAGAAAAAATTAAAATACAATCATTATGTTTCTTTTACTATGGCCTTTCATCTTTTAACATATCTTCTTCTTTTTTCAGTCAATAGTAAATATTTTCACACTAAAAGTTGAGCAAATATTTAAGCCTTTTGTGTGATTATTCCCTGATCACACGGTAATCTGGATAAGCATGCCCTAACCTTCAGGATGGAACTCTGCTTTTATGCAATGTTCAGTGCAAGTAAGAAGACTTACTGTTCTATCCATCTACCCATTTTTTTCATCTATCTACATGACAGGTGAATGGCGTACAGGTCTTTAATCTAACCTAGACCATCAGGTAAATTGTTCTTCATCACATACCAACATGTTTATTTTTGTGGACATTCAACATGTTCTGCAAAAAGAAGACATTTCTGCAGTTCAGTGAACATTTTGGGACAAATAACTTCAACAATTCTCATTAGTGAAAAGAGAGATAAATTATCCTACAGCACAGATACAACACTTATAAAAGATATCTAACAGAATGTGAAGTTGTGCCCTTTTGAAGCATAAAATAAAATAGAAGCAGAGGCCTGACTTTTTTTCTCTTTTCTTTCATTTATTGATGATATGCTTTTCTGATTTGTCAATTTCTTTGTTAAATATAGGTATTTCTGCATCCGTTGCTATGTTGGTTTTCCCAATAATGCCCAATATGTTACGACTCTAGATTTTAAGAAGGCTACAGTACATACAGGTACAAGTTAAAATAAATTTAGATAGACAGTACTTTGATCAGTAGGGTCTCTCTACTCTGCATTAAGTTAAATTACTGTTGTCTCAATGGCTTGAAGAATTCTCTGTTGTGCTTATTTCACTGAAGAGTTTCTGATGGCCTTTTTGTAAATATTTTTAGCCTCCTTCTATAAAATGTGCAGGTGGCTGTCCTTTCCAGATAAATTTCCACAGTTCATGACTTTTAAAATAAATTCAGTCACATCTTTCACTCATATTTTTGTAGGATACTATTAACCTACTTTGAAGACTTTTGAAAAGGAGTGACAAACTCTCAAAAACACAGAAATGTCTCTGGTAGATTCAAATCTGTGTATAATTTCATTGAAACAAACAGGACAAATTATGTCTATTTTAACCTTGATGAATTATTAGCACAAAAAAATTGAATAAAAAGAAAATACTGCATACTCATACCAATTCGATTTTTTTCTCCCAGGAGAAAACTAGTGTTTACTGTACTGGTTCCATTATGACACCTCATAAGTGTTTCATTTAGAGCATTTAAGGTTTGAACCACTGCTTCCTGTGGTTAAAAGTTCATAGTTCAATTAACTCACTTTCTGTTATAAAAATCCAGTTCGCTTGACCCTAAGGGTCTAACCTAGGATAAAAAATGAAAATAAGAATGGACTAGGAAGGTAGGTTCTTCCATTAAATGCCATCAAAGACACCTGCCTCTTACCTTTGACTGTATTTGCAAGTAGAGCACTTTTTTAACAAACTAAAGATCTGTACTTAAATTAGCCATTTCACCCTATTTTTTGAGTAACTTTAAAGGATTTTCTAATCTTTTTCTGCATCTCTAGTCTCATGTAAAAGTGTCAGGTAAGTATGAAAAAACCTTCAATTCTGTGTGACTAGGTAAATTCCCTTTTTGCAGTTAAAGTGGTAAATGTGACATGGACAGAAAATATTAACATTTACCACTTTCAGTAAACAAACTTGAAAACTATATGAGCCATATGCATCTCTCCAAAAGGATTTTTCAGATCATGTTCATAGGTAATGGATAAAAGAGTAATGGGCTAAATCCCCAAGTAAAACTCTTATGTCTCTGCAAATCATGTGAAAACTCTTATTGTCACTATCAGAATCAGCAATTCAATCCCAACTAAGAATACGGTTTATGACAACTTTATGTGAATTATCTGTGCTACAGTACAATGTTGTTTTAGTAGAGGAGTCAGTGCCTTGTTATGTAAATTCCAGTAATCTGCTGTAGCACAACAATGCATCTAAACTATCTGACTAAATTTGCACTCTTCTAAAAAAAATAAGTATTATTTCATGGTGACATTTTTACTCCTTTTAAATTTTAACATAGTATTTTGGAGTGGTAAGGGATACATTTACAATATATAAATAACATTTTTTAATGATATAAATGCATATATGTAAAGCCTCCATTTTTTATTTTTAAAAACTCTTAGAGATAACTGTACAAGGAGCTTGATCTTCCTACTTAATTAATCCTTGGGGTTTGATTCTGAAATATCAAACAGCTGAATTTTCATCCTTCCTCTTCTTACAAAACAAAAAATATTGCTAAACTATCACATCTCTATATATCAACGAAAGTAGTCAGTACAGATTAAATCATCCATGTAAACACATGCACATGTAAGTAAGAAAGTAACTAATAAATCATTACACAAAAGCTTATATTTGAATCAGTTCACAAAATAGTGTGTACACATGCACGTTCTCCAGAAGACACAATTGCTAATCTACGTCAAGAGAGAATAAAATCAATAGAACAAATGTGCTGTCACTGGTTCTAAAGAGACATTCTACAGACTTGACAAAAAGAATCCCACAAGAAAAAAAGGTTGTGATTTTCCTGACTTAAAACTGAACATAAGCTTACAGTTCTGAGTTTTATCTTACAAGAATCTTGATGTAAAATTTCACTTGTAGAAATTTATAGTGAGCATGTCTTAACTATACAAAGGTAAGTATTTTTTATGAATGTCATTACAAAATCTACAAGATAACAAAATAAAAAGAATGTTTGCAAATTATTAACTTCAATTTTCTTTGTAATGAATATTTTCCACACAAAATAGGCTGTTTTCCAGAGAATTGCAGCCAATTTGTGTAACAGTCTTATAAAGTCTGTATATATGAACCCCACATGTATCATAGATTCAATGACAACATAGTTCCTTTCTATATTCTTTACTTTTCTTCTTTTTACTGACACAGAAGAGGAGGAAAGGTAACTTTTAAAAGAACTATTTAAAAAACCTATTACAAAAAAAAAAATCAAAAAAAAATCAATGGTTCCCTCCATAAAAGTCATGCAGGCAAACAGAAGACTAGAATACTTTGTGAGTGACTGTACATCAGATGGAAAAAATCAATAGTTTCCGTAAAGAAGGTATCCTCGGGGATAGGAAACTTCAAGGTATGAATAGAACAGTAACTTCAGTGCTTGGCATCTGCAGAAGTGATAATACATTTTCTAATCCCTGCCCAAGAGTGGGTAAAAGAATACACTGCTTCAAGGTTTTAATGATCCAGGGTGAATATATTACACTATCTCTCCTGCTGAGCTGCTTGAGCCCTACTTTACCTGTGGGATATGTTAAAAGACCAATCAAATAATTCAGAAAACCTCACAGTTTAGCCAGCAATGTTGGAATGATGTTTACCCTTCCTTCTGGGTCCTCTAATGTTTGCTGAAATCTCAAATACTTACCTCAGGCAGCAGCTTGATATTTACTAGCTTGATATTTACAAAGATTTTATTGGTATGAAGGAAAAAAAGAAAAGAACATGTAGTTTGTGTAAATCTGTTTTGTGCATTAAGTTCACCTTGAAGTACAAAAAGACACCAAACAAACACAGGACTTCCAGCTGACTGGGATTAAGTGTTGTCACTGTCTGGTAATATCCTGACTCCACATCTTCATTATCCATTTCTCTTTTCCCTGTTCCAGATTCCATGATAGGAAAACTAGAATTGCATGCCTCAGCTGATGTCATCACACTGCTTACAGGGAACTAGGGTGGAATAACTTCAGGCATGTATTCATTCTAAAACTACTTCATTGTAATTGTCTTTCATGTTGATGTCAATCCAGCATCTGTATTGCATCCATGCTACTTTGCTTCCAGACAAACCAAATCACAAAAAGATGACTTTGAGGACGTACTTTACACTAAAAATGTTTCTCGAAAATCAGTAAAAAGAAATTCAACCTGGTGTAATCCCTTTCGTCTCTACAATAATACCTACAATTTCCTAGAAATACATTAAGAACCATCATTGAGAAAAGAAACAAATGGACTTGCATTAAAGAACTGCCCCAGGATATTAAATATATGCTTTATCTCTCAAGCCAGAATGCTGTCCAAGAAAGAAGGGAAGGAGAAACAGATGGCTGGAGAAAATAAAGAAGGGAAGAAAGGGTAACACAGTCAGATGAAGACAGAAAGGAAAAAGACAAGAAAGATTGAAAGAAAAACAGATGGAAAGCAACAAAGATGGAAGGAAAGACAGGTGGACAGAAAGAGAGGGAAAATGAGCAGACAGAGAAAAAGTAGGATGAGAACAGGGGAGGCAATAAATGTGTTTCATTATTTTAGACATTTTAAACAGAGGAAGCTATGCCTTAGGGTCCCAGGAATTCTATGAGGCTGAGAGAACTTAGGACCAAATGTTAGGTAGTTTGAACATCTGACTTCAGGGATTACCTGGGAAATATGTCTGAAAACCATTCTGGTCTGCCAGACTGTGAGGGGAGTGTGTGCCCCTCAGGTTCACGTCATTTATCAGTAGAGATGTAACTATAGTCAATATTGCATAGTGATACTTATTAATATCCAAAACCACTTGAACATATTATTTCAGCAAATAAAGAAAGGTTTCCCTTAGAGATGTATAGATTGCCACTCTTTATCCATGAAAGTAGTGCAGACAGAAATTACAGTCTTTGAGGGAAATAAGTTATCTGCCTTTCAGATGCACATATCGCAGCTTGGTGAAACAATCTTCTGTCACCAAGTATAAAGTAAGCTGTGCTTCTGTCAAGTCTGTTAGATATACAGAGGCAATATCTGTTCAGCCCAATTCTTTTGTCATGATAAAATGAAAAGCACTGAAGAAGATCCTTACATCTCTGAGAGGCTCCCTGCAGATCTGAGAATCCCAAGCAGCTGCAGGTGTCAAGCAGCGTGGTTGAGAGCTCCAGAGCATTTTAACTTTCAGCTTGGGTTTTTCCTCCCATGACTGCAAGTAATTTCATGCTATCCATTTCACTACAGTGTATAGGAAAAAAACCCACACATGTGGCATGCTGCATGTAAATATATCCTTGAAGCTACATGTAATCTAGCCATATAATAAAAAAATCCAGAAAGATCTTGGGGTTGCACCATAAAGTTTGAACAACTCAGGTTTGTCATGCATTTGACATTCTCCTTTTTTATTTCATTTATATAAACTTACTGCTGCAACCTAACACTTTCATGTGATTTAGCATATACAATAACTTTCAGTCCTTATCTGGAGTTCTTGTCGCGTCAAAAAATGTGCACAACAGAACCAGATAAGCAAATATTGATGTATACCTTCCAATCATTCTGAGGGCTGTCTTGGGTGTTTCTTACGTGCTGTGCTATTTTTGCAGGTGTTATCTGTAACAGACAGGCTGATCTAAAATTATAGGCTTTATAATTTTCATGTTTATCAGACTGAGGTATGATTTTTCAGTTGGAGAGGAAATCTGATCATGTTTAAGCACTAAGTTTTCTGTCATGTCTTTCTAAGGCACCTATTTCTTTATTTTCAATGCACTTGGCAATGTTGCTAGCACTGTAATTGATTAAGTGACTGCAAGGCATGCTGAATGTTTATCATACTTTGAGGAGAAGCCTTCAGAAGTTTTCTTGCTCTACATCTCCTGCTGTGCTGAATAATAATTTTTCCTTTGCAAAATGAAAGTGATAATGATGAATCTTGTTGAAATTCCTGATGGCTGTTTATTTAAACAAACAGAAGGGAAAAAACCCTTTGGCCATTTAAAATTTTAATACAGTATTGCCAGAAGAAATAGTGACATAATTAAAATACTAAATAATGTCTAACCTTGAAATGTAGGAGTTTGTTAAAATTCACACAAGAGATTTAAAAAAAACAAAATATAATTTCATAATATAAGGTTGTGGGTTTTTTGCTAAGTTTTCTTAACACAATGCAGAAATTCAGGTTTCTTTTCTGTAATCATGCATATTAATCCCAGAAATGAAAATATTTTCAGACATAAATTAGAAAACCTACCAATTAGTCTCAGGATACTTTGATAGCCTGCTTCTGTATGGTGAAACTTAAAGATTGGAAAAGTACAGGAAAATATAACATAGTAAAAATAATGCAATTCTAAAGAATTTAATTGAAATTATATATAATTTCATATTGTTTAAAGGAAATAGCATTCCTTTATTTCTTAGTAGTTGAGTATTTAATAAAAGAAATTTGAAATATTTTGTGGGATTCTATGCCATCAGATAATGTGTATCTGGAGTCTGCTCTTGGGCTCTCATTTCCCAGTCAGTTTCAGTGTAGGCTTATTTACTCCTAGGTTCTCCTTTTTAATGAAGGATCACATTATCTTTAAAACAAAACACAATTGCAGTTCTCAGGCACCTTCAGTTCATTCTCCAGGCACCTTCCATGTAAACAAAATGGAAAAAATAGCCCCAAATTATTCCCTTTACCCTCCAGATTAGCAAACTATGTGCCCTTAAAAACTGCTACATGCTCTCAATTGTCATTTGATGATATGTAACGTACATTTTTTGGTATGAGAATATTATCCTAGTGAGTTGTGATATAGCACTTAACTGAAAAACTACTAAAGAAGTGATGCTTGTTCCTGAGGGTACAGAGATTCTCTGGGAAAGTTCTTTGTAGTTGAATATGGCCAGTCCACCCTGATAGACCTTAACTGATGACTGCAGACACAAGAAATTCTATTACTTTCTAGCTTGAGGACTAGGGATTTATCTAGCATGCCTTTAATTGTGAAGACATGGATTGTCTTGTGAATGGCACTACTATACTTGAGAAAGGTTCATACATTTCCTATTAATTATTCAAAGGGCTACAAAATAGCATCTGCTAAGGAACAACTACTTTAGATACAGATTTTTCTTTACAGATACTGTTGAACAATCTGTAGAGCTGTCAGAATTTGCAATTGCGTGGGAAACAGATTCATTTCAAAGAATGCCAAAGCAGTACATTAAATGCTACTATTAAATGATTCAATTCCTTTCACAGCCTTGGGTGTCTTGGATTTCTCAGAAATATATGAATGCTAATACTTGAACAATTTATGTTATTGCTTGAGAAAGGATAAGCTTTTTTTTCATTGTGTCAGCACAGCCAATTTTACTTCCAAACAACAATAGTCTTGAACAACTAGAAAGTGGGGAACAAAACAAAACAGCAAAACACGAAAAACACCACACAGCAAAAGAGGAAGAGATACATAGAACTTGGCTGATGTAAATTGCAGGGTTATGTAGCTGAAGTGGAATTCTTCATCTTGAAGCATGATTTTGTGTAGTTTTGAAAGAATATTAAGTAAATTTCAAGTTCAGAAATTGGAAAATAAAATAATGTGAAATTACTAAACAATATGCAGGTATGTTTTTAAATACAAAATAGTCAAAAGATCATGTTGTTACTCCTTGTTTTATTTAATAGGGCCATCTAGAAAATGACAAGTTATTGGATGTCTTAGTTTGTATTTCAGTATTTAATAAATTTTCACAGTATAATTTCTCATTGTGATAGCAGGGTCTATTAGAGGTCTTTTCTTCAGGGAGTTTTTTAAGACTGTACTTTCAAAAGGAAGTGAAAAAAATATTAAGTTGTCACAAATAATTATAGCAAGAACACAGAGATACAGACCTATAGAGTAGCAGACTATTTTATAATTGTTCTCTCTAAGAAATCAGCTCCTATATATTTTTTTTCAAACAAGTCAAGCATTAATTAATTCTATCAGAATTTGATTTTGTTATCATTATTTAGATAACTTCTGAGGTCTGCTTTGTAGTAATATTTTTGTTAATGGTCTCTTAAAGAATTCAAAAGAAAAATATCCATGATAAAATAGTCAATTTGTCATGAAAAAAAAGAAATACATACTTTAAAAAAAATTCCAAGTCCAACTCCCTTTTCCAATTGGGAAGAGATTTTTTGAAGAGGAAAATTAATTTGTGCTACTTTTTAACATTATCATTTAATTTGTATAATGAGTTCTGTGTCAGACACATATAAAGAAGAAGCTATGTGAACTCAAGCCAAATTTTTTGCAAGTGAAGGATAATGACTGATTATAACTTCTAAGTGTACTTTCAGTGACAAAATTATACCAGACTTTGTTTTATGTTTTCTGCAGGAGAATAACTTTGGAGGATATTTTAATAGGAGGTACTGATGTTCCCCTTATTTTTGGGTCAAAAAGCAATTCTTTTGTGCCCCTCATAAGTCTCTTGCATGCAACCTAATATACCTACATCAATGGTGCGTCTCACCTGATGGAAATATGAAGCATGTGTAAGATACATACTTAAAATTGGACATAAGGAAATTTCAAGCATCCTGTAATCAATTTAGTCCTTCTGTGTTGTGATTTTCCTAGCTTTGCAGTTGATCTTGCCACATAGAACCAAAAATTTGTTTAGGTTGGAAAGACCTTTAAGATCAAGCCCAACCATTGTCCAAGACCACCACTAAACCATGTCCCCAGGTGCCACATCCACAAGTCTTTTAAATACCCCCAGGGATGGCGACTCAATCACTTGCTCCCACACTTTGTTATGTCTGTAGCATTGCATTGGGTTATTTGGACCAAGGTGCAGGATCCAGCATTTTGTCCTGTTCAACCTCATACTATTGGCCTCAGCCAATAGATCCAGACTGTCCAGATCCCTCTGCAGAGCCTTCCTACCCTCCAGATTAACATTCCCACCTAACTTTTTCCTGGGATCTTCATTCTTATCCCTGTCTCTAGCTCAGAGGGCTGGGTACACAGAAAACAACGGGTCTTACTACTAAAGACAGAGGCAAAGAAGGCATAAAGTACCTCCCTCATCACTTCCCTCAGTTTTTGTCATTGTGTTACCAAATTAACTCTTATCAGTTTTATGTTGTATGTAAGTATATCACTATACTAGGCAGTGCAGCAGTATGGCAGCCAATTATTTTTTTCCCTAAGAAACCAACTTTATGAAAGCAATGAATGTTTCGTAAGACTGTGCTATACCATGTTACAAAAATAAATCCCAAACAAATATCAGGATATATAGTATTTATAATAAGGGATTTTTGTTCTGCTCAGTAGAAATTAATTTTTCCTTTTAACTTGAAAATGGATGGCAACATTTTGTTTAGGCTTTTATGAATTCCACAGTTGTTGTGCCTGCTCAGGGTTAAGAGTTTTACTCTAATTGCTGTTTTCACAGAAGCCTTTTCAAGTCTGTTTTCATCTTTCTTACTCTTTATACTTTTTAGTATCTTTTCATATCTTCTGGATTCTATTCAAGGTAGAGGATCAAACTGCATGCACTATATTATATACTAACATATTCATACATTTTATTTTCTTTTTACCTTGAAAATGTCTTCTTTTTCAGTCAGAAAGCCCTATTCAGACCCTTCTCACTGTATGTTTGGGAAAGCAGGATTATATTTTTTAATGTGAATTGCTTGGGAATTATACTCACAATGTTTTGTCTCCATTTTATTTTCTGATAAATACATAGTATAAAATCCTTCAGTAACTCTTTAGCCTTTGCCAAAATATATTAATTTTGTCATTGATGTTCCTTTTCCAGATCATTACTTATAAAATGCACATATTTTGCCAGATGTGTCCATACCCAGAAAGGATGCACTCAGACATCCTCATGGGACTCCATTGGTGAATTTCTTTCAGTGTAAAGTTTCCTATCTAGTCCTACAAATTTGTCTCCAGTCTTTTCATTAGTCATTTGAGAACAATTTTCTATTTCACCCTATCATATCATATTCCCTTTAAGTCTCATGGTAAGGGCTCCATCCAGCATGTTTACTAACTCCTTCAGGGAAATCTGAAATATAGAACTGCCTTCCATACTTTTTGTCATAGATATGAACTGTGACTTTGGCTTGCTCAAGGTAAGATTCAGAATATACTGATATATTGCATGACGTGGAGGTAAATTCATAAAGATTGATACTGTTCTGATAACAAGTTTTCTTCCACATCAGTCATATCAGCTTATTTTCTAGGCCACCATAGCCCAAGGAATGCTGATCCATAAATCTCCTCTGTTCAGGATGCCTTATGATTAATTGATTTTGCTGTCTACAATAAGCTTGAAAATATGTTGTCAAATCATTTTTCTTAATCTTAAAGAAAAAAAAAAACAACCTAAAAAAGAAGTGTTCATATCCACTTTCTCTAGGAGAGGAAAAACATCTCAGGAACGTACCTGCCCATGTCTACATGGTATGTATTTTTTTCCCATGAGGACAGTCAGGCAATGGAATAAATTGCCCAGAAAGATTGTGCAGTATCCAGCCTTGAAGGATTCCTAGATCTGACTGAATAAAGACCTGAGAAACAGGATCTGACCTTACAGCTGACCTGCAGTTACCAGGAGGTTGGACCAGAAACCTCTTGCCTGTTATCCTAAGTCTAGTCTCCTGATATATGTTCCAGATTTACGAAAGAAGACGGTAAGAACATTGTTATATCTGACCATTTGTTTTCTGCTTTCTCACTAAATTTCAACTGCTTTCAATATAAACTCCTGAATTTATTAGCTTACTTGATTTTTGTAGTCAAACAAAGTAGCAGTCCTCTGATCCTAAAGTAGATTTGACAAATCAAGTACTAAAATGGCATAGAGCCATTGATTTAAATGTAGAATATGCACTGAAAATACTTTAACTCAAGGAAGATTGCTTCCCAGCCAGAAAGATCTAATTTAGTCAGTTGACTTCATGCTTTCGAAGTTATTTATGCAATGCAAAATCAAAAATTTGAACCCAGTCTTTGGCTGGGCTGAACAAACACTGATTTAATGCTCTCAATTTATTGAATGTTCTGAGGAATTTTTGCTGCTTTACTGAAAACTGAATCTTTCTTAAAAAAAAATAAAAACTACTAATAGTATATTATAAAGATTTTGTGAGAACAAAACCAGATTGTAACTATTTTGATTGTATGACTAAGTATTATCTCCAAGTTATGCAAATAGCTAATGCCTGTTTCATGATTTAGTAAAGTGTGTAAAAGGACAAACAAAAAGAAAGATTTATTTTGTAATTCTCCTTTAAATTGACTAACATCTAATATTTTGCTTCCATTGCAGGTTTGACTGTCAAACAGTATACTTAACAGTGACTTCTATTAAACAAATGGATGATATGGCACTGTAAATTCATGTCTGCTGAGCCTTGCAGAATGAATAGATTTATAAAAGCTATTTTCAGTGAAGTCCAAATACATAAATGAAAGAATGTGACTTCGTGAGAAAAGCTGCCATTTCAAACAAATATGATTGGCATCTTCATTGTGAATAAAACAGCCATTACAAGAAAAAATTCTGCTTAGAAATCAGGAGGAATATAATTTAAGTAACCTAATAATATAATTTAACTAGAGGAAAAGATGTATTATGTCAAATGGTTCATCAGTCTGGTGATTCATAATTACCCCTTGTCAAGTTTTCAATAGAGTTTTTCCTGATTTAGTTTTAAATGTTCAAGAGAAATAGCACTCTTCATTTCCCACAGGAGACTATATTGGCTGTGAAAGCTCATTTCAAGGAATTTTTTTCAAGTTTAGTTTAATACTTGCTGTTTCTATAAATAACTGGGAGCTGTTATTACTATGATTGTTATTACTATTATTATTGGTGTTGATGCTATTGTTGTTATAATCTTAATTTTTACTCTCCTCTCACTCAATAGTCTAAAACACTATTTCTTATTTAACCTATATGTATATATTACTTTGAAATAATGCCCCTGTATGTGATCTCTCCAACTTCATGCACTTAACAGTATCTTTAAATCTCTCTCAACGCAATTGTTCAGAGGAAGAATGATACCTGCATAAAACTGTTCTCAGAATCTTTTGTTGTGATTCATTGCAAAGTGATTGCTGTCTCATTTCTCATTAGCTTTTGCTTGTTCCACAACAGCAAATATTTTTACAGTCTGAGAAAGCAGAGGATTTGTTAAATGAAAACTTGCTAAGTGAAAACCATTTCTGATGTTTCCATGCAGACAAAAAAAAGAAAAAGAAGTGTCAGTAGGCAAGATATTTAACAGATAAGTGTGTGATGACTTGGGGTGGGGAAAATGTCACTGTTTTTTTCATAATCAATCAAACTGCTAATCAGTGGCGTTATATAAACATATAAGTAGCTCTATTTTAGTTTTACCATTATAGCGATAGCAGCAGGCAACTCTTCTCTAAGAGGTGCAGAGGCACCCATTTGCTAACCTGAGGTGTGAGAGGTTTGTTACTTACCAGAGGCAAGTTTCAGGGATCTCATTGAGGGAATACCAAACCTCATACAGGTATCTGACTATTATTCACTGCTAAAGTTTCTTGTAGGCACAAGAGGTCCAGCCAGGAGCAGTATGAACATTATCAACAAGGATTACAGAATTATAGTAGTGGTGGTAAAGAGCTATGGAGCAGAGGTAGTTTTTGCATTCTATGAAAACAATTCAATGATTATAGCTTTTGATTATTCTTTTGCAATAACATTTCTTCTTATTTTTCCAAGGTTAAGTTGTTCCCAGATCTTTGTGAACAGGTACTCCTGCATTTGTGTAATATGCCAATTGAATTAAGAGATGCACGAATGAAGTTTCTATGTGCATGTATCCTTGTGAAATTAGAGTATATGCTGCATTTTATCTGGAATAAATTATATTCTTTTATCATATATATTTTATTTTAGCCTTTTTTCTTCCTTCTTCACTTAATTTTTTGAAATCTTTTATGGTTATATCCAATCTGGTATTAATAAATCCTATTTTTATTTCCAGTAATTGCACTTGATTTTGTTTCTCCCTTTTCATATAGTATGATTATTGCTCAAATTCTATTATTTAACCCTCTCTACCCTGCAACTTTTCTAACAAAAAATGTGGAATACAGTCAGAGTTATAAAATCTCTTCAACAAGAAACAGTAAACAAGCACAGTCTTATAGCTGTTTCCAGAGATCTAGAAATGGAAATGAAACCAGCGAGTGTTAAAATGTCCTTTTGACAGGTTGTTACTAGAATCAGTAGGTGATCTCCCTTTATGCTTAAGGATTACCAGGTTTTGATTAATTCTTGATATTATAGAGGCAGAAGGAAACCAGAACAAACAAATTAAACCACACAAGGTTGCTTTGGAGGACACACTGGTGTTTGGGAAGGCCTTAGCTTTGGTTGCTATTACAATCTGCCTGCCTGGAGGACCTGAAACATGATATCCTGGTTTGCAAGCAAATATTCCTGTTAATATGCTGTTATACAGCTGGAATCCTAATGAGCATAGCATATTTGTGAAATAATATTATTTTCCCCCCATACTCTCCAAATTGTAAGCATATTATCTCACTCCAGCTGTCAATCCCTCCTATTACACAGTCACCAATTTCAGCAGTCAGAAAGAATTGATACGTTTCATTTTTACACTGAATGACATTAAAACTCATGCCAATAAAAAATGCCTCTTAGTGTTACTTCAGAATGCAGATACATTTTAATTTTCTTATGTTATAGGAAAGAAAACTGAGAGTTAGCATAATGTGGCCCTGGAATTCTTCAGTTTACAATCTACTATAATAAATGTGTAGGCTCATTTATCTTTGACTTATCTATGCTACCTCTCACAATTAAGTAATCATATTTTAATATTTTTGTTAGATTGTCCATTTTATTGAGTCTAATTCATCTTGATCACTAAGAAATGCACATACTCATTTTTAATTTTGGGAAAAGACACATAAAATATACCCATGTGGTACAAGATATCCCTGAAAAACAAGTAATATTCTTGTGTCTTGAACTCTACTTTGCTATTTAGATGTTTGTCTTTGTAATTGCTGTAAAATTCTTCAGAGAAGTTTCTTTTTGATAGAAAATAAATATATTGCAAATGTGACAATATTTATAAAATAATAAAAGCCCTATTATGTGGCAGAATGATATCAGAAACTGTAAAGGCAAAATGTTCTAAAGTAAAAGGTGAAGTAAATTGTATTTCAAACATAAACTGCTGTATCTGCAGGGTGAAACAAGGAAGTTGGCTCTGAATTATTTGTGCAGATAAGCAGAGATGGTGAAATGGCATGAACTGTAATCATATCGGATTTCAATTATCCTGATGCTGAAAACAGTAAGAACCCTGGGGTAGTTTAAAAAAAGGGAAAAAATGAAAAAGCAAACAAAAATACTGTGGACAATCAAATAAAAAATCTCCCAACCACTTTCTGCCCCCAAACAATAAAATATGAATACCCAAACATGCTTTTGACTGCTGACAATTCAACAGACAGATTCTAGCTGGAATGTTGAGAAAGGGAACAACATGATAAATGAGATGAAATGGCTCTCATTTTATACAGCACCAGTGGGGACCCATCCCTGTGGGGTAGCAGATTCTGGTTTTGTCAGGACACTATCCTCACACCTCTAATTTTTCCCTAAGGCTTGCCAACAAAAGCCTTTAGATTCTATGTCAATACATCCCTGCAGTACAACACACTCTGTTCTCAGGCAGCATTAAACATTTGGACAGCTGCACTGAGCAGATTTAGGCCTCTGGAAATCGCTTTGTGCCTCTGGATTATTATCAGAAAACATGGTATCCTTTCTAGGAATCAAGCAAATTAAGTTATTAGTTCAGAAATAATATATGAAATGCAATTTCCATTTTTTTCTAGAAGAAAATTCTTACAATTGCTTCAACATTTTAGTTGAGGTCTTAGGTCATGTAAGGGTTTGATAAATTTTGTGAGTAAAATAGCAGTATTAAGTATAATATGAAGCATTCATTCAGGAAAATAAACAAAAGGCAAACCAAAAGTAATAAGAATGTTAGAATCAGAGAATATTCTGAGTTGAAAGGGACCCACAGGGATCATCAAGTCCACCTCTTGAGTGAATGGCCTGTACAGGGATTAAACACCCAACCTTGGCACTAGTAGCACCATGCTGTAACCAAGGTAAATGTTGTTATCAAACTTAATGGGACACACACTACTTTTTTCAAAGCCATGAAAAAGAATTCAACTTAGTTTGCATATTAGGTATTGCAAAAAATATTGAGGATGACAAGGATCTATCATTCCAAGAATTTGGTAAATTATGAGAAAGTTATTATGTATTGAAAATTTTAATTTTTCTCTGAAAAATTTTTAAGAGTAACTTGGCAGGAGAAATGAAAGGCAATGCAATTATTCTGTAATACATTTATAGATTTTCAGAAGAAAATGTATTTGATTACTGTTAAGGAAAGTAATTATCATTAATTTTTTTAATAGTTCTTATTACACTCAGAAAATATATATTTAAGTTATATATTAACTTTAGGCTTCCTTTTTTTCTACTTTGGTGATGTTTCAAGTCATACTCTTAAACTCTTCAAACAACACAAACTAGGTCCTAAAACAATTCCTAACTGAAGCTGTCATCAAAAATCACCAGATTTTTGTTGAGTATCTAATACTGTGTCAGGAAATAAAACAAAACTGACAGTTTTATAATGATACAAAACCAAATGATGACATTCAAAAACTAAACTGTCAGTGATAAGAGTTTTCATGATAATGAATTTTGTGTGTGGAGATGCCTCATGCAAAGAAATACAGGAAATCACTGAGGCATCCCAATGCATCTGCCAACTTCCTAAGAGGAAGGAAATATCTGACTGTTTTAGTCAGGAGGAAAATTTCTTTATTTCTATAAACTATCTTAAAAAAAACAAACAAACAAACAAGAAAACAGACTACAGATTGGAGCCTAATGAGATTTTTAGGTGCCTTTATATTTCCTGCTTCTGAAATACCACTGAAATTAAACCAGAAAATAATTTAGATTGGGGAGGACCTGTGGAGATCACCTGGTCCAAACCCTGTCACACGAACTTTGGAGCTGGATCTAACTTCAAAGTTTGATGAAGTTTCTTATTATCTTCTTTGACTGATTTTTCAATATCTGACAAAATATTCCACAAGTCTATGTGACACAATTGTGGGTTGCTAGTTTTTTCCTGATGTCAAGCCATGATTTTCCTTATTGCAACGTATATCTATTGTCCTACACTCTATAGCTGTGCTTGTCTAAGAACAGTTTGGCTTCTTCCAGACTATAAGACAATAGAGATATTTGAAGTCAACATTAAAATTATCCCTTAGTCTTCATTTAATATGATTGAAGCAGTCTTTCCTAATCTCTCACATTTTATAATAAAAATGACCACAATAACAGGGCAGTTCTCTGCCTCATGTTTTCTGTTTTCACAAACGAAAACTCAGACCAGTTGAAACTAGCTAGCAAAGTGCTTGATATAGAACAATACAGAATCAAATTATATTTTTTATCTGTCATTTAGATAGTATAAGGATTTCTAAAAGTGCACTAATTTTCACTTTTTTTTTTTTTTTTTTCAGCAGCATCAGTGATACACAACGCTGCACTTCTGGATTATGTATCAGGACCAGATTTGTGTTAGAAACATCTCTGTTCCACAACCTGTGTGATTATGCAAGTATGTACTGACATCTGGTGGACATTTGACCAAACACTTTAATAAAAACACTGTGACTACATAATGCTGATTCAAAGAAAGTCCTTACAGCGGGTTTCACTGCATTACATCTGACTCCTCTTTCCAACAACACCTACGGGAGAAAATAAAACCCCAGCAAAGATTTCACTGTCAAGATTTCTGTTTCTACTATACTATTTGGGAAGAAAATATTTCCAAAGAAAGTCTAATTATTTTCTGGTTTTATTTGTAAACAAGTGTACCTTTTAAAATATATACAACAGCAGATCAAAATATTTGGACACATATAACTATATTCCCATATGTCCATCTGACAGCATACATAGCTTAGCTCATCTCTGGTTCAGAAACCATCACATTATAGAATTTACTGGCTGCTAGTCCATGAGGCTGTGCTTAATGAGTACCTATTTGACCATGGAACAGATGTTGTTCAAGAAAAAATGAGTGTGCTGGTTGACAGCAGCTCAATGGGAACCAGAAGTGTGCCCTGGAAGCCAGGAGGGCAAACCACAACCTGGGATGCATCAAAAACAGCATAACCAGCTGGACAAAAGAGGTGATTATCCTGCTGTATTCAACATTGCGCAGCCTCACCTGGAGTGTTGTGCGCAGTTCTGGACCCTACAGTCTAAGAAGGAGGTGAAGGTCCTTGAATGTGCCCAGGGGAGGGCAACAAATCTGGGGAAAGTCTTGGAAGGACTGTCACATGAGGAGTGGGTGAAAAATATCCTATGGGCTTGTCTAGAACAGGAGGCTGAGGGGTGACCTCACAGCTCCTATAGCTCTCTACAGCTTCCTGAGGAGGTGAAGTGGAAGGGAAAGTGCTGATCTCCTTTTCCTGGTATCCAGTGCTCGAATGCATGAAAATGGTTCTAAACTGTGCCAGGGGAGGAACAGAATGGATATCAGGAAATATTTCTTTGCTGAGGGGGTGGCCAAACCCTGGAACAGGCTTCCTAGAAAAGTGGTCAATGCCCAAACAGTGCCAGTGTTTACAAAGCATTTGGACAATTATTTTAATAACATACTTCGAGTCAGGCCTAAATAGGTCAGGCAGCTGGACTATAGAACTGCTGTACATCCCTTCCAGTTGAACTATTCTCTTCTCTTCTCTCTTCTCTCTTCTCTTCTCTTCTCTTCTCTTCTCTTCTCTTCTCTTCTCTTCTCTTCTCTTCTCTTCTCTTCTCTTCTCTTCTCTTCTCTTCTCTTCTCTTCTCTTCTCATTCCACTCAGCTTGCAGCAGATAAAACAGATAACCCAAAAAATTGAACTCTTGCAACTATAATTTCATTTTACATGTTCTTTAATGCCTTTTTCGGGGGGGAGGGGGGGGAGGTTGTGTAGTTTCTTACTTTTAAATTAAATTTGCTTTCTGGTTTTCCATTTATCACTGCTCAGTTTCTCTGTTTTTACCTTCATTTTCCACCTTTTTGCTCTTATGCTCTGTTTTGCACTGATAAAATCAGTGTAACATCCAACGTTGATGAAGCATAGAAACCTTACTTGCTGCCTCTATATTTTAAAGGCCATTAATGTTTCCATATTAAAGGATGATACAGGATATATAATGTCACAAACTGCTCTGTGAACAGACAAGCTATATAAGCGGGCTGGGTGTTAAAAAAGTTATGTAGAATCAAGAAAACAATGATGGAGAATTTTTAAATCTACTGAATATTTGATAGGAAACAAACAGGACAATGTGAGAAGTAGATGAGTTACTAAACTGAAAATTTAATATTTTTATTGCAGTATGTCCTGCATTTAACTTCTGATGACATTTTATCTTTCAAAATATTCATACAACACAAAAAAAAAGCCTTTTTCCATCTATGCAACATGGAAAAAATACGCCATCACTTTTAACTGGTTAACCTCTTATGACTTTTTTAAAACTTTTCTAGAAATAAGAATCAGCTTTTAAAAGACAACTTTATCTTATAAAGATTGCAAAATTATTAGGGCCTAATAAATTATTTAGCCTTGAAGTCTGCTCATGCTAAGAGGTAACTTATATAGTTAAAACAAAAATCCTCAATTTTCATTAACAGAATTTCAACTCACAAGCCATTCATTTTTGGCAGATTCTAAGGCCTATTTCCATAATAAGAGGAGATTGTTTTTTACAGTTCCATGTGTTAAATTACAATTATACAGTTAGAGAGTTGACATTCCTGGCTTAAAGTTGTAAGAATTAGAAGGAAAACTATCTTTGACTACAAAAGATATTATGTCTTTTGACTGTCTTGAATCACGCATATTATTTTTAAATTCTGTTCAATATTCAGAAGAATTTAAGAAGGAGATATCATTTGAGTGTTTTTTTATTATTAATCTGTTTTGTTTGATTGTTCGTTATGTGAGAAGGAGTTTAATGTAGCTACATGACTTGAAAAGCAGAAGATTTGAGTAAAATAATATATATAATTACATTAAAGGGAAAAAGCTCTGGTCTAGAAATACAAACTTTTGATTTGCTATGTCCTTATTTACTGTTCTGTGACCACATTACATGCCTACTGCTGAAAATAAAACCAAATCTGTAATTTTTAAACTATGAAATTATAAACATCTGGTGCTTTGAAGACAGAAAACTAGAAAACTTGATTTTGCACATGGAGGGAAAAAACCCACACATGAATTCCTGAACCTGATGTCCCAATGATCTGTATGTTTCATATTCTTTTATACATTGTATTTGCTATTTTTCATGTTCAGAAATTCAGTGGAAGTACTTGGAAGATGTAGGTCCTTGGCTAAACAGTGCTGGCAAGATAGTTGCAAATGACACAAAAAAGGCTGAGGTATCCCGTGTCTTCTATGCCTCACTTTTCATGGAGAAGTATCCAGTACCCAAGTATCCATCTGAAATGAAGAATGACAAAGCAAATTAAAAAACAAAAAACAAAAAAACCTTCAAGGATGAAGAAAAAAGAATTTGAGTGAATAATTGTTTATTTAACAATTTCACACACTGTCTTTGGGGACAAGCTGGCAAAATAGAACTGGAGTGATGTATCATTATATGATTGGAAAGCTGGATGAACTATCAAGCTCAAACCAGGTTTGAAGGGAGGTGATTAATGGTTTAATGTTGAACTGACTCCTTAGGCTCCATACTCCTTAAGACTTTTTCACCATTCATATGGGACACTTGTATGGGTGAGTGGGTCCTGCTGATCATTCCCTGGCTCTCCAGCTGAGTCTCAGTGCAATGATGTCATCGATGCACTGTGCTGGTAGTGATAGGCACCTGTCATTCTTTTCCTTTTTGCAACCCCACAACAAAAGGGAGAGATCAGCCAAGGGAGAACAGCGTCTTACTTTCCTCCACCTCCAAGGCAACTATAAGGAAAACTCAGTGGTATACTTTTGGGTCTTTGAAATACCCTTTGATGGAATAATTAGTCTACACAAAAGATGCACAGAACCTCTGGGCCATCAAAATGGGATCCTTTTGCCACTGATCCCTAGTCAGGCTCATTTCAGCTTCCAATACATTGGAGCTCTTGAAATCCTCCTGTCACTCTGGAAATACAAATGGGTCCTGTTCCTGTACAGCTTGTTGGCATAAGGGTACACTGTGCACCAGTATCTTACTAGACCCTTATACCTCTGTGGGTCTGATGTGCCAGGCCATTAAATCCACACACACCAGCAAACCTGGCTGCCCCTCTCCACCATCTGGCTAGAGGCCAGGCCTCTCTAATGCTGATCATAGGATTCTCCATTTACTTCTCATAAAAACAGGTTAGAATTCCTTCTCATAAAATCAACAGTTCTACACTCTTGGGGTTACTGCCTGCTGGGGACTGGAGCAGCAATTTTCCTGGAAGAACCCCCATTTGTGATTGGTTTTCCCTGCAATTCCTGCACCTGTGCTTCTAGTGTAGAGGTAGGTTTTCCATCCTACCATTTTTCTCTGTGGTCACACAGGATACTGCATGATGTGTACCTTCTATATCCTCTCACTGGGGCAAGAAAACACTGTTAATAGCTGAGATGCAAGTGCATGCAGGTGGGGAGTGGGACATATTCTCTTTTGATTTGCTGGAACTGTTGGGATAGTTTTTCCCACTTTTCAGACAGTTTTTTCCACAGCCAAGATGCAAGTCTATAGGGAAAGAGAGGTTTTATTTATATTTCCAGAGTTGGTGAGACAATTCATGTATTGATGGTTACTCTTTGTCCCTCTGGGTCGTTACTGCCAATGGATTGGCACGTGAGAATTGCATGCTCTGTTAAAATTTCCACCATATGATTCCTCTGCACTGTATTTCTGGATCTGCAGGTGACTACACGCTGTTTATATAATAATAAATTATCTCTATCATAGCTCATTTCCTCAGGTACTAGATGCCTCTCTCCATTGTGGCCCACATATCTGCATAACATATATCATCTTCCTTGAAAGAGATTCCTTTCCTAACTTGAAGGAGTTTGCTCCAGAGACTCAGGATTTGTATCCCTTTTCCAATTGCCTTATCAATGCCTCTTTCCCTATAAAGTGAAGCCATCTGCTTGGCTTCCTTATCCTCTAATTCCAGGCTGCCAGCCCTGTTATCACAGAATCAGACAAGCCATGTGATAACATGCAGAAATTTTTTCACATATCCTATAACTCACTCAGAGACAGGAGTTTGGTGGTTACTTCTTGTTCTGCCTCTTCCTACAGTTCTTGTGGTGACCCTGCTTCATTTTCTTTTAGTAAACAAGCTGACTTTCATGTCCTTTTCTTCTTATACAGAGAGGTGGCTGATACTGGCATGGATTAGTTCTGTTTCAGCTGAATCACTCATTGTCAGGGTCTGAGTAGCTGCAATGCCTGCCACCAGGCTTTGACTAGCCACAGTGCTCATCACCAGGCTTTGGGTAACTGCAATTCTTGTCACAGGGGTTGGAGTAGTCACAAATAGTTGCTTAACCATAAACAAGATCTGAACCACATTAGTGGTTCCTAGCAATAGGACCATGTTGGTTTCAACATCACAAGGATATTAAAAATTTTCAAAATTCTTAAACACTATTGCAATTGTCCTGGAGGAGAGGGGGAAGATATGGGAAGGCATCTCCTCCCCAGACTGCCTCTCTGAGCAGGTAAAAGGTGTAATTATTCATAATTTCCGATAGATGGCTCCCGAAGCACAGAGCTGACGGCAATGCTGAGTACAAACACCAGATTAGCTTCAGGACCAGCAATTCCATCATATCATAAAGCAGTGTTGCAAAATTCAGCAACATGACAACCTTAGTCCAGCGCCCAGAGGTGATAAATATCACAACGGGGAACACACTCTGCAAGTAAAATTAAATGTAACTCGGAGAACAAGCAAAACTCAGAGAGCAAATAAATATTGTAACCAGCAACTATCAAAATTACATAATGAATGCTTATGAAAAATTTGTTTTAACATGCTTTTGACAGAGCTTTTGTTATTCAACCCTTCATAGTCCTTTTTGGCACCAAAAGTGGGGTGCTGTGATTTAAGCCCAGCCAGCAACTAAACACCACACAGCTGCTGGCTCACTCCTGCCACCTCTCCCAGTGGGATGGGGGAGAGAACTGCAAAAAGTTAAAACCCATGGGTTGAAATAACAACAATTTAATAATTAAAATTAAGGTTATGATGATGATAATAATAACAATAATAATAACAATAGTAATAGAAAAATAAGGGGAAAAAAGAGAAGAATAAAACCCAAGACAAGAGATCAACAATACAATTGCTCACCACCCTCTGGCTGATGTTCAACCTCATTCCCCAAGAGTGACTAGCTCCTTCTGGCCAACTCTTTCCAGTTTACATAGGGAATGATGTCCTACTCCATGGATTATCCCTTTACCCAGTTCAGATCAGGTGTTCTGGCTATGCTCCCTCCCAGATTTTTGTGCATTTGCTCACTGATGGAGTATGGGAAACTGGAAGTCCTTGACTTAGTGTAAGCACTACTAGCAGCAACCAAAACAAGCTTCAAAATTCATGTAATGGCTTTACTTCACAGGAAATGTCCATTCCCTGTCTTATTGCCTGGTTTATGGTCCAGTTCTAAACTGAATCAGAAACCGTTATGGAAATAAAGAATACCAGTAAAAAGCTGTCCATGCTAGCAGAGGGACTTGGATCAATCAGTTGCCATCTTGTAGCAATCAGGACATCCCATGAATGATTTCCCTACACCAAGCAGGTTCCCCATATAGGTACAGCAGAATGATAGATCAGGGCCAGAGTGTGGAGTCTGAGAGCATCATCCTGTAGTGCAGGAAATACAGTAATGCCATTAGTAGTACCAGGCCACAGCTTTATACTGAGTTCACATAGCCTTGGGACTGAGGCTTGTCAATCTTATTTTTCTAATGTGTTAAATCCCTAAGCATTTAGCCTCTGAAGTCAGTTAAACTACTCATTCAAATAAAAATATTGACATTTTGTTATTATTTATTGAACAATCAGGGTGTATTTTGAGAATTGTTACAATAATTTTATTTGCTTTGCATGTCATTTTTTTTATATTGGGAAACTCAACAATAGTTGGGTTTAACTCCATCTGTCTTTTTCTCTCCAACTTTGATAAATGAATTATTTTAAGCCAGGAATGTAATGACAAGTTTTTTTCAAAACAGTTTGATAAAGCTTTAATATTTAAATCCCACCATAAATTCCTTTTACTCATCATTGACCTCAGTTTCTACATCTATGTCATGTATAATCACTTCATAGACTGCATCTCTATTGGTAACTTAAACAGAGCTAGGCAGGCCCTGCAATTGTTCCTATTTTTAAGCTCTTAGACCTTTCTCACTAACATTTTTGACCTGAGCCAAATAGCAAGCTCTTAACTAATTCATAGATATGTTTTAGGAAGCTGAATATTCCAGCTGCTGTGTCTAAATGTCAGCTGGCAGTTTACGTGTAGCCACTCTCTTTTTGTGGCTAAAAGCTTTTACTAATAGATATGGGTCACTCCATTTAACCCTGTGCCAAGAAAGGTTTTAGACTTTCTGTTTAATCTGACATAGCTTTAGCTTCTGAGCTGAACATTTTCATCCATCATGTACTCATGGTGATATCCAAACTAGAGATTGGTGTACTTTGAAAAGAGTTTGACTAATTTGCAAGAACAATTTGGTTTCTAGTGTAAATTTTTTCCCTTTTTAGGAAAGCATGCAATAGCTGTATAGAAAGTTATAAGCACATAAAAATCATGCGAGGGCTGATGATATTTTAAACTTAATTTCTTCAGATACCTTTCATGACACAATAACTTGTTTTGAGATAACATCTTCCATATGAGGATCTCAAAGTATTCCTAAACATTAATAAATGAGTCAGTGAAACCTTGTAGCTTAGCAGCAAGCTTGAGAAAATTGAAAGCTGGATTTATCATTTATTATTATTGCAACTACGTATCAGTACATGCCCCTGAGATACAGAAAAGCCATGCCAACCAAAAATCCCACAGCCTGCCCAAGGAGAACAGGTTAGTAAAGAGTAATCTACTTGCCAAACACGGGTGAGTGTAACTCCCATTAGTACTAAACTCCAGACTGCTATTTTCTCTCTTTAATGGAGATTTAGCTCCCATTATTCAAATATCCCAATTCTGCATTAAACATGAAGTGTCTAATCCTTGATAGTAATCACAGTACCTTTATGGCACCATTTCCCAAAGCTGTTTTGCTCTCTACTCTCTACTAATGAGCAGACTTTACTATTGAAAATCCCTTCATTCTGGCCGGAAAAGGGAGATAGTCCAGATATCTAGGCCTACAGTAAGGGATTCCCAGAAGTCGCCTTTTATGAGAATGAAGCAGTTGCAGGTAAAATGTTTGGGTTAGACATGAATGCAGTCAGTAGATGGTGTGGACCAGGTCCTCAGCATAGTTCACTTTAATGAGTACCTGCCATAAAATGACCAATACCAAACACAACATCACAGAGCAACTTGGCTCAAACCCATTCTGAACACCTCTCACTTTCTACAGGTATATCCTTGTTATGGAGAGATTGAGTGAACAACCAGAGGTAAATCACTGCACAAATGAAGCAGAAGCAATTGCAGTTTCATCATTTTCCTTCACTAATTTTTAAAGAGTTCTTCATTCTTGTGTGACCAGTCCTCCTGACCATACGTTACATTTATTTTGATTATTCTATCTTTGCTCTTGCATCAATAATTTTTGCCATCTTTTCTAGCCTGGCTATTATTTTAAGCCTTCCTTTTAGAATAAAACACAGGAAACTATTTTCAACAGTATATGCCTTGGCGAATAGGAATGATTTATCCAGATTTATAATTATATTATCCCTATCTGCTGCATGGCTCAACAGAGGTCTGTTGTTGTTTTCCCTACTACCTTAAATTGCAGAAAAAGACTCTTTTTATAATGGTCCTCCAAATACCTGAACTAGTTACAATGCAGAAACAGTTATAGCCAGAAGAGAGAGCTCTTGTAAAAACATAAGGCTACTTGAGAAATAAGTGCATTTTGCACTTTAACAATGAAAAATAGTTTTAGTAATTAGTGTTTGCTTTAATTATTGTATTTCAGGAAATTAAACACTGATGTAAATTAGCACAGTATTCCCAATTCCATTTATATTCACCTTTTTATTTGTTTTTAATTAAAGCCAAGAACTAGTAAACAATGTGTATAGCTAGATTTTTTTTTAAATTATAAGCTATGTTATGCAATCATATTTTCTTTAAGATTTGATCCCTTGCTATTTGCTTACACATTGCAATGACCCTTAGAGGCAAAATAGATCAATTCAGTATGGAAATGCAGCTCCACTCCCAATAATGTGCTTGCTTTACAGAATAAGGTTTACATCAGAGAAAATCTTTCTCATGCCCTTTGTGGGTTAAATTATACCTTTCTACGTGCCTAAATACAAGCTTTTACCTCTGAGGTCTTTAGGCGGACATATCTCTCCATGTCCTAGAAGACGATGCTTTGTAAACGCAAGATAGAGTGTGATACACACAGTCATGTAAACCAGCGGAATTCTGCAATATAGCAGCAATTATATCTTGGTGACAGATACCCTATCTTGTTCAAAAACAAATTGAACTTTGTAGAGAGAACACAGGATTACAGGGGAGCTAGTTCTTGCTTCTTGATTTGAGCTACCTAGATTTGTTGAAGATCAAAGTACAGGGCTGCCCTGGTTTATGTACAAATGGGTATCTGTTTGTGTCACATCTTTCCCTCATAAAAACGATTTAAATCCAAAGGAACGAAGATACTTTTGTTAACTCTTTCCCAGAGAGCTGTTCCCCTGACAAGAGGGCTTGGCCAATGGTTGTGTTTAGACCCTTGAAGTTCAATTTGTGTTTACAAAGCAGAAAACAGCATCAATTGAAGAATGTGGTCTTTTATGTTTACAACCTTTTCTCACCACTTCTGATGGCATACTTTATTCTACTCTCATTTAAATCAATGGCAAAGCTCTGTTTATTCCAGTCACTGCAGGATCTGGCCATTAATATGTTAATTTCTAATCTTCCCTTCCAAATTCTACCATCTGCTTTTATTCCCCCCCTGTTTTGAATTAAAAAAATGTGTTTTACAGACATATTTTCAGTTCTAATGTTATTACTTTCCTTATGCCTGATTCTTTTCAGCTGATCTTTCCAGATGGTATCTGAGATCCAAGCATCTTTACTTTAGATTCTTCATTTTAAAGTTGCTACTGCACGATAAATATTGAATTAGAATAACAACCTTTTTCAGGTACCAAAATAGCTCACCCTTCTGATCTCATTATTTTCTTCCATTCTTTCTCTAAATCTAATAGCTTTCTGTCCTCAAATTGCAGTGCTTAAAATATCTATGACTCATTAATTGTAAAAAAATTGTCTTTTTATTCATTAGTAGTAGAGCTTTTCATTGAATGTCCCAGCAGTGGCCCAAGACAATTTAGATAAAAACCATTATTTCTTCTGTCTAGACAGGAATGAATTTGTAGTTTTGCCCTTTTACATGGAAATGATGGAGAATTGTTGTCATTTGATGTAATACAGAAAAGACTTTTGCACCTTTAATCTGCAGATCAAATATTGTCAACATTCCCTTTATGACCAAGGTGGCCACAATTTAGCCAAGTACTTAAATAGATGTTTTTCCTTAATGATGTAATTTCACAGTAATTATGTATGTATTTAAAGTTACACTTGTGTTTGATACAGTGGCTTTGAGGGCTTTATTATTTGAATGGAAAGAAAAGAGATTATTTTTCTTTCTTTTAAATAAAACATCACCAGGCTTCATTTTCCCTAATAGAGACTTCACACTAAATACAGATCACTAAGTTCTAAGGCTGGAAATAAAACCCTTCAATCCATAACTAATACTGAGTAGCAGACGGAATCATTGGACAAGAAAAGACTGCATGTCTTATGATACTCAGTAACTATGGACATGGATAAAGTACACATTTAATCAGAAATATTTATAGAACACACATTGTTATGTATGTCATCTATGTTCCATAAATTTATAGAGCATACATAACTACATTACAGGCTTCTTTTGTCTTTCCAGAAAACTTTATAATACTTTAATACTTCCTTGTACCCAACACCAAAATTAAAAACAAAAAAAACCAAACAAAACAAAACCAAAAATGTTAATTTGCATTTCAGTTAAAGAAACAACTTTCCTTTTTCAGAAATGAGATTGCACATATCTAATACTGAGTCTCAAAATTCTTTCAAGCTAGTCAGGCTAATCCATGGTAACTGCTAAAATTTATGCTGAAAATGTTCAATTACAGAATGTCTGGTTTATTTTTCCAGACATTTCTTTTGTGCCTGGTTTCAAGGTACTTTCTCAGCTAGGGTGGAAGCTGAGAATTCAGAGCTGAAGAACTAGAGCAGAAGTTTCAGAACACTGAGTACCAGTCAAGCAAGCTCCTGCCTGCCTACAAAATGAGTGCAAACATGATTGTAGTCATTCTAAATAACATCAGTGCATTTTGTCTTCATTAATTTCTAGATATGGCTGGGCTCCAAAATTTCCATCCTCAATAGCTGCATCTGTGGCAGGTTGTTTTCAGGCATGAATATGCCTTACACCTGTTATCTGTAGTCTTATGGTAGGTGTTTGAGCATGGCAGTGGCTTGCCCAAGTGATTTCCTTCCTGGTAGAATCATGATCAAAGTACTTTCTGGAACACGTCAGCATCCCATCAACGCTGGAGATGAAAGGTCCTACAGAGCCTGTCTCTCTAAATGTATCTCTCATTCCTGGGAACCACACAACCGACACAGACTACATCGTTTCTAAACTGCCACATGAATATACGGTCCAAGGGCAAAAATTTGTGATGTGAAATCAAGTATTGGTCCTTCCCACTTGTTAAGGTAGAAACTGGTTATGTAAGTGCAATGAAAGAGAAGAAAAATTATGTTACAAGAGGTAAGGAGTAGAAAAATCTCTTAATATTGTTCATCAACCAGAAGAACCCCAAAATACTGGATATTAGGAGCAATACTAGCAACAAGAATATTTACTGGAAGTGTGTCTAAGGACATGTGAAGCAATGAGTTTCTTACATTTAAAAATTATGGCTGGCAGGTCATTGAGTTGTTTTATTGCGAGAAGTGTTTTTGTAATAATTGCTAATAATTTGTTTATGAACTTTGTATGACCACAGATTCTGTACTTACATAGATCTCCTCCCACTGTATTTTCCACTGAGATGAATCATGTTTTTCAACACTTATCTTACTAGACTAAGCTAGCCATAGATTTTCACTCTCATATTGTAAAATACATTTTTCATTCATCTTTATTTCTTCCAGTTGTGCTTCCTGACTACACATGACCAGAAATGGCTGCAACTACAGGCAGATTGACATTACCTTCTGCAAAAATATTACCAAGATTTCCAGGCATTTATTTATTTAATTTTCTTGAAGTTCTAAGAAAACACTGAGTTCACTGAGAAAACAGCAGTACATGGGCAGATTATTGACCTCTCAATTTCTCTTCATCTGTCATGGCCTCTAAAAATTCAGCCCCTAGTTTAGAGAAATGTCATGTACTTCAAATTACAACACAATTTCCATGATATCAATATTCAACATAATTTGTTTCTTCCAGAGTCATGATCCCTACATTGTTGATCAAAATTTCCAACCTTGTGTTTTACATGGACTTCAGGACTTATGCCTGAAAACATAGCCAATTAGAAAGGTATTAAATATTTATTGTAAGACTGAACCTAAGAAACACCTCATGCTCCCTTTCATTTCAGTAGCCAGCATTTAATAATCACCAAAAAAAGTATATTTTTCCATTTCATAATTTTTTTATTAACTGATGGAAGACTTTCAACTTGATTTTTTTTTTAATAGTGTAATACTGTTTAGATATCAAGTCCTTTCAATTAACCTTATCTTAGAAATTAATCTATTAGGGGAGATGTTTAATAACTCAAATGTCATATGTCTTCAATAAGCCCATTTATGTTTTATATCATTGTCCATTTCCTTCTGTCTCTGATAATACTGATGTTCTTAATAAAAACTCTATTAAAAAAATCCAAAACAGGATCCTTAGAATAAAGTAACAGGCTACAATTATCTCATTCTTTTTTTTTTTTTTTTCTTAATCTGAATCATATGGTTTTTTTCCTACTGTATTGCTGGTATCTGTTAATGTTTTATTTAATATGTTAGTTCTTTTAGTAGTGTGGATACAGATTTTTCAGATATTAAATAAAATCCTTACAAGCAGACAAAAATTTACTCACAGCTCACATATGATTTTGTAATTCCTGTTTCTCGTTGTCTTTAGATTACATTTCCATTGGTGTTACATGCATCATCATCTTTATTGAAACAAAAGCAAACCCTGGATTTCGTACGTTGGCAACACCTACATCTTTCCATATAGATCTGTGGAGAATCTTTTCAGCCTTCATTTTATTTTCTTTAATTTATTTTTTGAATTCTACTTTTTGAACTTCTGAGGCACAACTGTCCTCATCATGCACTCACAGAATCACAGAATGTTCAAGCTGACCTTGGGAGGTCACCTTGTCTAACCACCCTGCTTAAGGACACCTTGAGGCAGTTGCTGAGGACAGTGTCAAAGTGGCTTTTGAATATCTCCCCAGATGAGACTTCACAACCTTTGTGGGCAAACTGTAGCAGTGTTCAGTTACTCTGACGGTAAAACAGATTTTCCTGATGTTCAGAAGTCCTGACAGTGGAGACTACTGTAAAGAGCCTAACCTCATCTTCTTTGCACCCTCCCTTTGAGTATTTATATACATTGGTAAAATCATCCTAAGGTGAACCTCTCAGGATCAGAGAAAATTACCTCAAGCTGAACCAGGGGGGCTTTAGACTGGATATTAGGAAAAATTTCTTCACTTAAAGGGTGATCAGGCATTGGAATAGGCTGCCCAGGGAAGTGGGCCATCCTGAACAGTTTATTGTATATGTAGAGACTGGATGTCCTGTATCTGCTAGATAGCTGTCTCATCAACCTACCTCTCACTGCAAGAGAACTGTAATTATCAAGTTCTCTGCTCTTCCACAGGTGATCTAAGAAAAAGTTTTCATCTACAGGCAACCTTAGACCAAAGCATGTCTTTCCCCCCTCCCCCCCTTTTTATTGTTTAAGCAATATGAACTAAATGAGACTGTGTCTTTTTTAATTTAATTTCATTTCATTTTACTTCAATTTATTCCCTATTTTTGGTCTTATTTTTGCTTGCTTCTTAACAGGTTTCCTCACCCAGAGATGCTGTTAATATTATGCTCCAGGTAAAATAACCAGCAAGTGGAACTTCAGTGAAAGCTATACCAGTCTATTTTCCATTTTCCTAAAATTCATCATAAGTTATAAGAGCATGCTTTTAATTATGCCTATGTCTACTAACTCTGGCTACACTGAGCTGAAGCATATCCAATGTCTGTAACTGTAGGAAGAAACAGAAAAGTATGTATATGGCTCAGAGCATTTTTGAAGCTGTACTATTCTGCCAACCAAGATATGTGTACTCCCTAGTACAAAGAGTTTGTATATTAAATTTATACATCAATTGTCTTCATTTTATTGACATTCAGCAATTTGATCCTTTTAATAAGCCTCAAACCCTTACTCTAACACATAGTTCCGCCTTCTGGACCCCCTGTTGATTTTATATTTTATTTTACATAATATTTAATATTCTGAATTAATGCCACAAGGATGTTTGAATGAGATATCTACTTAGTTTAAAAAAAGCTCCTGGAGCAACTTAAAATGTAGTATTTTCAAAGGTTAGAAATATTTTTTCCACACAATTAATACAAAACCATATTTTCAGAGATTTGCCTTAAGCTGGCACAAACTTTCTTAAAAGACTCCTTTGTAGGAGTTAAATGTAGAGCCAAACACATTCCTGCTGTGGTAACTTCAACTTTCTCTAACATCTGACAAGAACAGAGAAACTCTTCTACAGTGCAAGGAAAGCCATATAATTTTTATGCAGAAGAAATTGTTCCTGTTTACGAGCTGATAATATATTCCAGACATTTCTAGAAATTATTTTTCAGTTTTGGAAGACTCTAACATTTTTAGATTCACTACTGCACGGCAAACACTTGACAGAGATAAGTTCATTCATAGGGGGTACCATGCCGAGGATTTTGTTTGTTCTGGTTTTGGAACCAAGAGTGTAGTGTAAAATGCTGAGTAGCATGAGACTGAAACTCACTAACACGCATGGATGTGGCTTTTAGGTAACACCCCACTGGAGATTTCCTCCCTACATAATTTTAACAATGTATTTTTTTCTGTAAACTCATTGCAAAACATCTAAAAGCCTTCTTCAGCACTGCACTTTCATCTTCTTTGGCATGTTTGCTCCTTCAGTAAAGCTGCAGGGATGTGCATTCATCTCTCTGCATCTGTGATTCTGCTAGTACTGGTACTCCTTCCTGGGACCTTAGAGCCCTCTGACTTTTCCTTTTATGTCTCAAAGGGTTCTGCATAGAGACATAATTTTGAGCTCCTAAGACTGCTTCAAAATGTATAAGATTTTGCTGTTATTTGAAATTTGGACTATTTTTCCTCCTGTTATAATAATTTTGATCACAATACCATCCTCAGGTCTGAGGGTTTTGGTGTTACAGAAATGTCCATCATCTGGAAATATTCTATGAAGATATATTTCATTTAAAAATGAATCCAAGGTATAAACATATCTGTTTGAATGATCATAAATAAGATTGTCATCTTCACCTTTACCTCCAATGTTAGCATTTGATATTGATTCTCTTGTGTCTTATACCCACAACATATTTATCTCTGTTTTATGCGCCTGCAGTCTCTACAGCTAGTATTGTCTTCCAAGTAGGTCATGTAATCAAGAAAAATGTCCCTTCTGTATATTAAAAGTGCCTGTGCAGGTAGCTCCAAATGTCCATCAGTGTCATGATTTAACCCAGCCAGAAACCAAACCCCATGCAGTCGATTCCTCACTCCCCCACCAGTGGGATCAGGGGGAGAATCAGAAGGGTAAAAGTTAGAAAACTTGTGGATTGAGATAGACAGTTTATAACAGGGAGAGCAAAAGTCCCACATGTATGAAAAACAAAACAAGCAATTAATTCACTGCTTCCCAAGGGCAGGCAGGTGTTCAGCCATCTCCAGGAGACCAGGGCCCCATCACAAGTAACAGTGATTTGGGAACACAAACACCAACATTTCAAATGTCCCCTCTCCCCCTGTCCCCTTCCTTTTTCTTCCCCTCACTTTGATGGGGGGATGATGCCATATGGTCTGGAATATCCCTTTGGTCAGTTTGGGCCACCTGTCCTGGCTGCGTGTCCTCCCAAGCTCCCATGAACCTCCAGTCTCCTCACCAGCGTGGCAGCAGGAAAAGCAGAAAGGCCTTGGCTCTGTGAAAGCCCTGCTCAGCAACAGCAGAAACACCTCTGTATTATCAACCCTGTGTTCAGCACAAATCCAAAACACAGCCCCACACCAGACACTGTGAGGAAAATTAACTCTACCCCAGACAAAACCAACACAGTCATGCAATGTGTAACCAAAACTTGCCCCCTCCTGTATGTTGAAATTGTCTGTCAGGTATCTCCAAATGTTCATGAGTCATATACATGCAGATTAAAAACAGAGACTGGGGGAAAGAAACTGAGCAGTAACGCAGAGCGGTGGTGAAGTGGAATTGCCCTCTGCGTTTTCCAAAAGTGTCTATGGCTCAAAGATAATCATCTCGGCCACTACAGCTTGGTACTTTGCAGGCAGACCCTTTTCTCACCCATGATGGTGGAAGGCCCAAATACACTTACCCAAGAGCTTTGGATAGCTCATGCTTTACCAGAGACAAAGACCTCAGAGAGCCCAGTTGCGTGGAGTTCAGAAGACGGCCTATTCTCGAATGTGTCCAACAGCAAAAGAGGCGGAATGGCCCTGAGTGACAATGGATATAGAATCCAGGTCCAATGGCGGTGGGGAGAAGGCGGGGAGATACAACAACAACCAATGGGGAGAAGGGAGGGGCCGAGTGAGGGAGTAGGTCAAGGCCAATCAACATAGGAGCAGTAACATAATCTAGGGCGAGACCATCCAACCAACACTCAGGGTATTTCGCCCCTCAGAGCTGTCCCACCAGCGTGCCTCTGCTGTCTTGGGACCTCTTGGCTTCTCCGAAATGGTTGAGACCACTGAAACCAGGCCGGACATTGAACTTACCTCCCTGATAAGGCAAATTGCAACATTATTGTCCTGCAATCACTTTCTCTTTAACTCCTCTTTCTGCCACTGTAAAAATAGAAATACATAATCAATATTGTTTACCTATAGGTTTGGGAATTTCACAAATTTTGAAAGTGTCTATTATAAGGCAGATTCAATTTATGCTAGTTACCGCATCTTGCACTTTTAACCATGGTAGGAAAGGATAAGAGGGATAGAAGGAAAAGGGATAAAATATAAAAGAATAGTATGAAAAATGGTCATGTCAAAGTGCTTGTATTTTCAAAAGATCTTAAAACTGAACATTTTGCATATTACAATTGCATTTCAAGACTTATAGTAGTATTTCTCTCTATTTTCTTGTGGGGTTTTTTCATTTTTTTGTTTCTTTGTTTGTTTGTTTGTTTTTTTGCCTTTTTTTTCTTTTTTTGTAAGAGTTGCAATTTAGTCAGATCCCATTCAGTTAGATAGTTGTTAAATGCCCAGTGGAAATGATCTTCAGAAAAGGCTGTTTTTCCTAACCTTGGTCTAAACTGAATTATGATGGTGCTGGTAATAGCATCTTTCTCTAAATACATTGTCTGTACTTCAGTGTAAAGC
This sequence comes from Pardalotus punctatus, assembly GCA_013400915.1. Classification (NCBI taxonomy): domain Eukaryota; kingdom Metazoa; phylum Chordata; class Aves; order Passeriformes; family Pardalotidae; genus Pardalotus; species Pardalotus punctatus. The sequence goes on from VZTX01025374.1 coordinate 308,159, forward strand.
TTGTTTCTGAGACTCTTCTGCTTGTCTTCTTACCTAAAATTTAAAGAAACACTATGGCAGGAAAGAAACCTTGAGGTGTGGCTAGAAGGTACTTACTGCACATCAATGGTCTCTATGTCTGGCATAGTAAGCCAAAGAATCACAGAGTGGTTGAGGTTCAAGGGACCACTGTGAATTGTGTTGTCCGGTCTCCTGCTCAAAGAACCAGTTAGAGGAGGCTGTCCAGGAAAAAGTCCAAGATATTACAGTTTCGAATATCTCCAAAGATGGAGACTTTACAGTCTCACTGGACATCCTATTCCAAAGTCTGATATCTCTCACAATAAAAAGTGGGGGGTTTAATAATATAAAAAATTCCCTGAATTTCCTATATCTCAGTTTCTGTCCACTGCCTCTTGTTGTTTTACTGGATAACACATACAAAACTCTGGCTCCAAATTCTTTACTGCCCAAGTCAGGTATCCATACATATACGTAAGTTTTACCCTGAATCTTTTCTTCTCTGGGCTGAATAGTGCCAGCTCTGTCAGCCTCTCCTCAATTACTTAAACTGAGAGACAGTGGCCCTTTGCTAGACTCTCTTCAATTAATCCATATCTCTCTTGTACTGTGGTGCCCAGGGCAGGATGCGCACTCTAATTGTGGCCTCATCCACAGTGGGATCGCCTTTGCCTAAAGCAGCGCTGGATACTACTAGCCTTCTCTGTTGCAAGGTCACACTGATCTCTCCTTTTTAACTTGGTGTCTGCCAGTGCCTCAGGTCCTTTTTTACAAAGCTGCTTTCCAGATGGTCAGTAGGAAGCATTTACTGGTAGATGAGCTTACAGGAATTTCCCTGGGGAAATGTGTGTTTGATTTTGCTGAACTCCATTAGGTTCCTATCTGTCCAAACCTCCAGCCTGTTCATCTGAATGGCAGCACACCCACTGGGAATATCATTCACTCCTCCTGGTTTTATGTCATCTGCAAACCTGCTGAGGATGCATGCTGTCCTGTTCTCTGGGTCATTAATGAAGCTGTTAAGCAGCATGGGTCCCAGTATTCATCCCTGGTGTGCACTGCTGGTGACCGGGTTTTGGGTTTGGGGCTTTTTTTTGTATTGGGCTTGCAGGCCGGGTTTTGGTAGAGTGGTGAGGCTACAGGGTGGCTTCTCTGAGAAGTTGCCACAAGCTTCCCCCATGTATAAAAGAGACAATGCCAACCAGTTACAAGACAGATCTGCAGATGGTCAAGGCTGAGCCAATCAGCGATGGTAGCAGCACCTCTGTGATAAGATACTTAACAAGAAAGAAAAGGTTATAGTGAAGATGTAATTGCGCTGAGAGAAGAAAGAAGAGAGAATATGTAACAGAGGCAACCCTGCAAACAGCAAGGTCAGTGAAGAAGGAGGGTAGGAGGTGCTCCAGACGTCCAAGCTGAGATTCCCATGAAGCCTATTGTGAAGACCCTGGTGAGTCAAGCTGTCCCCAAGAAGCCTATGGAGGTCAATGGGGGTGCAGAGATCCACCTGTAGCCCATGGAGGAGACCCATGCCAGAGGGGATGGATGCCTGAAAAAGCGCTGTGAACATTTGGGAAACCCATGCTGGAGCAGCCTTTTGTCAGGGACCTGTGGACTCATGAAGAGAGGAGCCCATGCTGAAGCAGATTTTCTGGCAGGGCTTGTGACCCTGCAGGGAACCCACGATTGAGTAGGCTGTTCCTGAAGGACAGCATGCTGTAGGAAATGGACCCACACTGGAACAGTTCATGAAGAACTGTAACACGAGGGAAAGACTCCCACTGGAGATTTTTATTGAGAATTGTCTCTTGTGGGAGGAATGCCACGCTGGAGCAGGAGAAGGACTTCTCTACCTGAGCAGCAATAGAAACAAAGTGTGATGAGCTGATCCCAAACCACATTCCCCATCTCTCTGCACTGCTCGGGGGCAGGAGGTAGAGCCTACGAAGGAGGAAAGGTGTTTTTAAGATTTGTTTTTCTTCTCATTATCCTTCTCTGATTCTGATTGGTAAAAAATTAATTTAACATTACCAAGGTGAGTCTGTTTTTCCTGCAACAGTAATTGATGAGTGATTTCTCCCTGTCCTTATATCAACTCATGAACCTTTTGTTATATTTCCTCTCCCCTGTCCTGTTGTGGAGGGGAGCAATAAAGCAGATTTGATGGATACCTGGCATCCAGTCATAGTAAACCCACCCCACCTTCAACAGAACTTCATTCTGTTTGTTACAGCTCAAGATCTTCAGCATCACACAAAAGTCAATGTATCATTATACAGATTTAGCTGAAGCTTTATCATCACTCCTAATGCCACAGTGCTGTTCAGTTTTTCACAAGAAATAAACAGCTAATTTAGAATACTTTGAAACACTGTTAATCATACTTGAAGTTTTTAATTACACACAATAATTTTGTAATGTTTTAAACATAATGTATTTATGAAATAATTAATTTATTTGTATGCAAGTAAATGTAATCATATTAATGCTATAAAGACAAATTAAAGCACCATATTTCTTCATTATATAAATATCCAATCCCAGAATTGAAATACCCCCTAATGTAATTAGAAGTAAGTGTAGTATTTTCCAAAAGGCATATTATCATCACTAGCACATAATCTTGCCAAGTTATTGTCATAGTCCCTAATTCTGAGTAAACACATCATAAAACTCCAAGGGGACCAAGGGAAGAAAAAGATTAGAGAAAGCAGTTCTAGAAGAGCAACTTCATATACTTCAACAGAACTTGGAACATACTTGGATATCAGACTATCAGAAAACAGGAAGAACTTCCTTTTCACAGATGTGGGGAGCCATGGGTTTAGGTTCAAGTTCTGTGTGAGTGTCTCACAGGGCACATTGCAAGGTATGTCAAGTTACCATGGGGAAATTTGCAGTTCTCCCTCAGCTCGTCACCCCACAGGCAGTAAAGAACAAAGGTTGAGACTTTCTGCTGCACAACAGCAAATTCTGTCTTACGTCTGTGTAAGGATTTACTCCTTGCATGTCCTGACTGACAGACAAAGCACAAATTATCACTTAAATTATGTGTGAACCAGGACTGTCTAGCTTGCATGAGTCTGACATTTGATTCAAAATGCATTTCTTAACTACACCAACTTATTCCCCTGACTCCTTGCCCAGAAAACAATTTTTGTCTCTGCATTAAAATTTTTTAAAATTCTGTCCACTGCAGTCACACACTCCTCTATCTAATGTGAAAATCAGTCCTTAGGATTTCCTACTGCCATGCAGAGAAAACTGTGAGTTGTTGGGTGTGGCAGTGGGTCATACAAACACTGCAGGCCCTCACTGGTGGAAAACCTCCTAATCTAAGCACCCCCTGGAAAACACAATGGTCTCTCCCCAAAGCTGTGTAATCCCCTATGGTTGTAACCTATCCCTAAATCCTACCCTTCCCTTCTCCCCATTGGTTAAAGGGGTTTCTCCCCGCCTCCTGTTATCTGGCCCCAGATTGTCCCTATAACTGGGGGCTCTCGGGGCCATCTTGCCCCCTTTCTGCCTTGGACCCCTTCAGAAATAAACATCTGGAACTTCCAGGAGAGAGGGCCTCTGAATTCTTTGTCTCTGGGAATGCCAAAGCTATCCGGCTCACTGGGTGAGTGAGAATTGTGCCTGACACATCGGCTCGAGTGTGAGAATGCCTGTCTGTACAGCACCAGAGCAGTGCTGGCTGAAGTGATCTCTCAGAAGCCATAGAGACACTTTCGGTAAATGCAGAGGCTTGGTCCACCCCTCCTCACCCACGGCTTTAGTTGTGCTTTGCAAATCATGATTAGAATCATTATCCAAGAAACCTGTAGCAATTCAACTCTGAGTGGGCAGAACAGAAGAAAAAAGGAGATAGAAAATGGTATTTGTGAGTTGCAAGGCACAGAAAATGTAATTGCTTATCCTGTATGGAAAAAATCCCATAAGTGAAATGCACCCACATATCCATTTTATACCTAGTTGAATGAGTTATCTGGCACAAGGTCCAGATAGCTTGGGGACAGAACTATTCTCATACTGGTGATGTAATAAAGCAGCTACAGGAACACTGTACTGGATGTAATTGGTAGGCTGGCTGGGTTTCTGGTGGCTGCAGGATATATTTTGTGGAGGAAGCTCCAAGCGACTCTGGACCAGTCACAGCTGGCTTTGGCAAGCTCTGATGCTGCTGTAAGCATCTCATATTGAACTGAAACTGCAGCAAGGCAAGGGAGCCCCCAGTGCCCTGATTTATACCTGCTCAGGAAAGAGCAGCAGTTACTGGAGGCATGAAAAAATGGAAAAAACACCAACAGAGAAATTGAGGGACATTTAGACAGTACATTCACTGTTTTCTTCCTCCAAAACCACATCCTCCAGAGATGCTGTGAGAGGAACAGAACAGCAACTTAGCCATGCCCACATGGCTCTAGCCTCTGCCACCTCTTGCTGCAACTAGGACCCATCTGACTTGTCCAGTACTGGACCAATGAATCAAGCAGGGGAACCATACAACTACTGGAGACAGATGTGTTGTCCTTCCTCCATTCTAATTAGCCTTGCTTAATGTTTCCTCTTCTGTGAAGTAACCTGTCGTTTCTTTCAATAAGTGCTCTCTAAAGGTCATGTCCCACCTAAATCATTCTATTGTCATAGATGTTTGTTGGTTGTTTCTTTTTTTAGCACACATGATATTCAACTGGTATTATATGGTATTTACATAAATATTCATGTGATTTAGCCAGTATTCATAAACAGGATCAAGTACTGATCTGTAGTCCACGCTAGCTCTCTCTTTTATGGTCATTCAGACCATAAAACAAGATCTCTATGATGGTCACCTGCTGACAATGCCTCTAACATACAAAGAATCTGTATCCAAAGGGACGGGCTGAACCAAAAATCCCTAAATTGAGGACAAAGTAGTCTTGGCAGAGTTCTCATTGGGAAATCATCTGTACAAGAAAAAACCCTCATAATGCTTCTCCAGCACAATATTTTCAAATTACATCACTTTTCTCAGGCATGATGTCCACTAGTACACTACTGCAGTCAACTTTAAAAAGCCTATCTGGTCTTTAAGGCCAGAGACATAAATATTAAGAGTTTAACATTTGGCAAAAGAAAGAAGATGTAAGTTTGTCTCAGGTGCTAGCTACACACGTCCTTGCTCTACTGCCTGAAATACTCTTTCTCCTTGAGATTTTGGAGCCATGACTAGAAAACTTTCTTTTCTAGCCCTATTGTTTCTATACTAACAGGCATTCTGTATTTTAATATATTTTGTTGCTAACTCAGTTTCTGGGTGAACAAGAAATGTCTTCCAAAGACCTCGACTCAATGTCACGCATCAAGTACTCACTTGTGTCAGTCTGGTCATGATTAGACTCCACAAAAACAGACTGGTCACATCCATACAATGAGTTCTTGTCGCTGATTACCTAAATGCACATCAGGTAGTCTCAATGTGTTGGTTTTATTCTGGTGTGGTTTTGTGGTTTCAAGCTTTTGAAATAATATCTTTGCACACCACAAAGGCAGTGCTTTTATCATATAACGGCATAAGTTTTTTATGGGTATTGAACTGTGATATAAAAACCTGTGCAGGTGTCAAAGGGTACAAAGCCTACAAGGCTGACATTCAAGGAATGTATACGATTAAAGACAAACCTTGGCTCATCAAAGTATTGCCTTTGGCAGTAATCATGCATACCTGCTGGCTCTGAAATTGCACAAAGCAGAAACAGAGAAAAGTACCATGGTGGACTGTCCTGGAAGACAATGTTCAAGCTTGCTTCATACTATTTTTCTTTAGTAGCACAGTTACACTGATTTGTTTTCCTCAAAATTCATGTTAAAACTGCATCTTTGAAGGAAAACCTCTGAGATAAAGAATTTGTTAATATATTCTGAAAGTATTTCATAGCAACTATTTTCAGAAACCTTATATTACTGGATAATCTAGATGTAAAAATTCTGGCACAGTCTCACTTGTATATGACTTTGATATTCACCACACCAGAATCCATTTTCTGTGAATACCGTCCAATATTCTGTGGTAAAAAGTGTTAATCTAACCTTTGAAATACTGAAATAAGAAACTTGTTTTCTGTTATATTCAATATCTCAATAAATCAAACATCTGCAGATATGCATTATGCATTGCAGCACAAATTTACTAGGTTTCAAGGATCTGAAATACCAGCACCTATGTCCCAGCATTTCTGCTAGACCTCTGCACTAAGCCTAACAGGCTTCTGAATGTCTTTTTTTATCCATTCGTTCCTGATATTTGGCCAACAACAAAAATTACTGCTTTTGTAAACTGTTCATTCCTTCTGCAAAATCTCCCTAAGCTCCTGGTTCTCTGCTTATATTACTTTGTTCCTTCTCTTGAAATATCTTACTCCATTCATGGAGGTCTTTGTGCTCTTCTTGGAGAATTTTCTTCTAACTTCCTAGGGCCTTTTTCCCCTCACTGAGGGAATTTTTTTTCTTCATAAAGAGCTTTCTCCTCTACCTGAATAGCTTTGTTCTCTTGAAGAACTCTAAGCTGGTCCTTGAAGGCTTTGCATTTCTCACATAAAGTTAAAATCTCGTGCTGAAGAGCTTTTTCCTTCAATGCAAATACTCATCCTTTGAGAGCCTTAATCTCTTCTCTGAGGGCTTTATTTTGTTGGAGGGCCTTTTGCTGTTCCTCAAGGTTCTTTGTGTCCTCTGAAGAGTCCCTATGCTCCTCTTGAAGGGTTTTATTCTGTTCCCAAAGGATTTTGTTCTGTCTGTGGACACTTTGCTTCTCCTGATAGGCTTTGTCCTCAATATGAAAAGTTTTGCTTCTTGCTAAAGATTTTGATTCCCTTCTCAAAGGGCCAGATCCTCTTTCCAGTTTGGTTAAATCATGCCATGCAAGAAGAGATGGCAAATAGGGGCTGCAGCAATAAACTGCTGATTTTCCTTAAAGACTTTTTCCTTATCCTTTGAGTCATACACTTTGTCACTTAGCTGCACCCCTTGGGGTGCCATGCTATGGTCCAGGTGAGTGATTCCACCTTTCATAACCAGTAGTCATGGAACACAGAATAGATGTTAAGTGTCCATGAATAATATATAAGTAAGTAAATAAATAAATATACTACTAAATCTAAAATAAAAATAATAATAAATCAATACTGATATTTGACAAGTACTGTATATTTTTGCATGTGCTGAAGTATGTACTTGAAATTACATTTCACGAGGCTAATTTAATTTTAGTGATATTTCCTCTTAGAGCTCTTTTAGAGTCTAAAAACCTCTGTCAATCCTTCTCATTATATAACTTGATTATATAAGTGATGAAAGGTGCCATTAAACAATTTTATTTTTGTTTATTCCTTATTCTATCTGCTGCCACAATATTACATTGTTTGGATTGGAGTAAATGTACAGACTAAGTAGGATTTTTATAAGTTTAATTTCAGTATAAAGGACAATATTGTAAAATCAGGCATGTTTTGGATATATGCCTGGTGTTTGCATGGAAACACTACGCAATTAACTAATATGCCACCCAATCATATCATTTATGCATACAGCTAAATGTATACACATATTCCAGATGTTCAGAGAAACTGTATTATATCTGTGGAGTATCCAGCAGAAAAATTATGATAAATTAAGGAAATCATACAGTAGTTACTGTTTTGTTATCCTTGAATCAGTTTGCCATCTGGCAGCTCATTGCAGATTTGTCAGGTGAGGCTACCCTCGATGTCATTTCAAAAGGCATAGCAGCAGTGGCACAGTGTTAAGTGGCACTGGTGATCAAATAAGTTGCGTCCATCTGAAGGAAATAATAAGGGTTTGTAGGGCTAGGTTTCTCTAGGAAGTCAGTCTTTGTTTTCATCAGTATTTTTTTCATGTTTCTCCATTCATTATGTTCATTCAAGACATTATTGTCTATCTGGCTATTTTTTTTTCCCATTGGTATTGATGGCCGCCGCAAAATATTTTCTTATATAGACTCTGAAAGTGAGCTTTTACTCCTAGCTACCTTGGCAAAAATTTGGGGTGACTGCATTTGGAGTTATTTCTAAATTTAAAAAAAAATCCATAGATAAAACCATAGATATGGTCTCTATATTATTCACATTAGACTAGGATTAATATTCAGAATTACAAATATTTGAGTATATTTAGCAAATGCACATGAAAGTGGGAATTAAATTATAAAAGAGCATGATGGTAGGGTGCCTGCAATCTTCATTGCCTCCCAGGCAACATTCTTTTTTTCCAACTCAAACGAGATTCATGTCTTTTATGGCAATCACTTTGCTTTGTTTGAAAAGAGGATTAATTACTTCAGACACATGAACATCTTAAATTACACCGGTAACTTGTCTACTTATGAATTTTTGGGGGCAGAGGAATACTGTATTCCAACTAAAGCATAAACTTGTTTCCAATATTTGTTATCCGATCAAAGCAAGGGATATCTGGGGTTTTTTAATCATGCACTATGTGCTCAGGATATTAAAAAAAAGTCCAGTGAGTTTACAATGAGATCTGGCAATTCTGTTTAAATCACTGCACACATCACATCATCTCTTTGTACTGTCTCTTAGCTCTGTTCTGTATGTTAATTAGGTAGGAGACTGAAATATGGCATGTAAAATGCTCAGTAATCCCAGGAGATGAATATATACAATTCCCACTGAAAACTTTACAGGATGATCAGCCCTCTGAATCCTTTTCTCCAGGATATTTGATTCCCCTGCCTGCTCACACAAATTAAATAGGCAATGCAGATGAGTAATATTGAAACCTATAATATCAAACAAGATCAGTATCTTGGGTTCATATATCTTTCCCAGTCTTTTTACCTCACTTTAACTCTTCAAGAACAATTTAAATCTTATTTCTTCCATGTTTGTCACCAAGATATGACCGAATATCTCAGTTAATTTTTTTCCAGCTTCTTTAAAAATGACATAATAATTAAAAAGGGTAGTTCATGTCAATCAGTACCTCTTATAGCTGTTTCCATGTTAAAATATAAAGTTTAAAGTAACAGTGATTATTTTGATATGTAGGCCACTTCCTTTTATAATTTAGGAATATAAGTAGTAGGAAAAAGCTGTCAGTTTCAACACGTGACAAAGAATAAGGCCATATTTCCTCCTCAATCTACATAGTAAAAGAAAGGTTAGTGTGATCTTGGAAAAGAGGGAATTTTTAAATGCACTCCAGAGTTGTACTAAAACAATGCAGCTACAATTAAAACAATAATTATTTACTCCACTAGAAATTAACATAAACTTCTCCTAACTGAGCTTCATGACATTTTCTCAAGTGCTGTCACTGGTCACGACAGTGAAGAGATTGGTACCTGCCCCTGTGCTTCCCCTCATGGCGATGTTGAAGATTCTGACAAGGTCTCCCCTCAGTCTCCGCTTCTCCAGGCTGAACAAACCAAGTGACCTCATTCATCTTCCTCTCCAGACTCTTCACCATCCTCGTAGCCCTCCTTCAGATGCTCTCTAACAGCTCAATGTCTTTCTTACATTGTGGCACCCAAAACCACACACAATATTCAAGGTGAAGCTGCCCCAGTGCAGAGCAGTGCGGACAATCCCCTCCCTTGCCCAGCTGGCGATGCTGTGCCTGATGCCCCCAGGACATGCTTGGCCCTCCTGGCTGCCAGGGCACTGCTGGTTTGTGTTCAACTTGCCACCGACCAGGACCCCCAGGTCCCTTTCTGCAGAGCTGCTGTCCCACCTCTCATTTCCCAGTCTGTACACACAAACTGCTTTACCTGGTCAAAGATGCAGAATCCAGCATTTGTCCTTGTGGAGCTTTGTGCAGTTGGTGAGTGCCTGGCTCTCTAATTCGTTGAGGTCTCTGTGCCCTCGAGGGAGTCGATCACAGTGCTGTTTGGTTATCAAAGTACCTGTGAAATATAGAGAATGTGAATATGGAGTTCTAACATAACTAAAATAGAGTTTGAAAGCCTTTTTTATACTATTTCAAATACTACATTTTACAATTGTAAGTAATTTTTGTAGTGAGCTCTATGATTGAAGACAATGAGAGTATATTATTGCAATGCATGCTGCAGATGATTATTTCAATGGGACAAGGTAAAACCTAATATTATAGTGAAAATAGTGGCCTAGGCAAACCGTGATTTCAGTTTACCAGTTCTTGATTCTGGTTTCTCTGATCAGAAGGTAAAAATTATGCTTTTCAAAATCAAGGTTTAGTTTAGAAATTTTGCATTACAGTGAAATGCAACACTGCAGACGTTTTTACAACACCCACTCTGAATGTACAGCAAAACAGCACTCCTGCTATAAGCTATTCAAAACATGAACTATAAACCTCTCACTTACAACCTTTTTGAATGCCCCCACTGCCCACATCTAGCTCTGCTGCTCAGTGGAAATGAGTAACCCAGCAGGTATAGTCTTAATTTTCCAGGTGACATTAGCTAACAATTCTGATCAAACTGTTGCTCCAAAAGAGCTAGGCCTACAAAAAATGCCAAGCACATGCAAATAAAAACAGCATAGTTAAAAAAATAAGCTTATAAAATCAAAATCACACACATTTTATAGCTGCTCATGGATGAACCTGAAAACTCAAACTGGAACCTAAAAACCTAACTGCCATATTTGGCCCATCTGGCACGTTTACCACTCTGACAATTTTATGCTGATGTGGCTTCTTTTTTAGGTCATTCAAACTCATGATTTTCTCTCCCAAGTGGATATAAAATTTATGTTGTTTCTTCCAGGAGACTGAAAACCTGGACTAAGACAGATCTTTGCTCTACCTGCTGGAGATTAGCAGAGTACCGCAGAGAGCAAAAGCTGATGGTGCCGTACATCTGTGCATTCAACATTCAGTGGCACTAAGCCACTAGTCTCTTTTCTGCATGACCAACTGACTAATTACTTTACTCGGCCTTTCTGAGTCCCTTCAATTAATGCAATGTGCAGTTGCACACAGTAATGGAGTCACCCAGACAGAACAGAATCTGGGCCAGAATTAGGCTCCAAATCCCAGAAGCACCTGTTACAAATACAAAGTGTCCAGATGGTCTGGTCTTCGTGGGAAAGTGTCAAGAATTGACTTATCTGTCTTTCTTACTTTTGGTTTAAGGTCATAAACATGATTCTTTTGAAGGAAAAAGCCACTCACATTTAGGAAAAAAAAAAACAAAACACTAACAAAACAAAACAAAACAAAACCTAAAAAGAAAAAAAAGAAAGGAAGAAAGGACGAAAGGAAGGAAGAAAGAGAAAGCAAGAAAGCAAGATGCAAGCAAGCAAGCAAGCAAGAAAGAAAAGAAAGGAAGAAAAAGGAAGAAGAGAACCTTAGGATAAATGCAAACCCCACTCAATTTGTAAATCTTAATAACCCAGTCAAGCTCGTTGTTATCATGTTCTGGGCAGGCAAATGAGATTAGCCTGTGATTACAATGCAGCCCTCAATATAATTAGATAGATTTATTTAAACACAGCTGCAAACCATAAAAATGTGAAATATTTAGTGACTGTGTATTCCACAGTTTGCAAATTCAAACTTAAAACTCTTATCATCTATTTTACTATTTTACTTTGCTTATGCTTAGAAACACTGGAAAAAAATGCTTTTCTTTCACACTCTTTTTTTCCTTTAATTTAAATTTTTATTTTTATTTTATTTTTAATGAATATCAGTTATTTGCATTAATGACAGTGAGGATTGTTCCTGAATGTCAATTCACTTTCTAACAGTGCACTGCTTCATTCACGAGTGTCTTTTCTCCATTGGCAATAACCATGGAATTTGCATTCCATGCCTTCTGAGCTGCATGAGATGGAGAAAGAAATACAGAGTTTTTTGTGAGATCCTGAAAGCAGTTAAGATATCTCAAGCAACAACCAGAAACAATGGCAGTCATTGCTTCCTAATAAGGTTATTTTAATGGAACAAATAATGGACAATATTAACAGTAGTATAAGTAATAACCATCTGGTTTATGCATTGCTGAAAACTCTATGTCTCCCTTCCTTCCTTCCTTCCTTCCTTCCTTCCTTCCTTCCTTCCTTCCCTCCTTCCTTCCTTCCTTC
>VZTX01025377.1:0-10570 GCA_013400915.1 Pardalotus punctatus
TTCTCTTCCCATCCCTGCCTCCTCGGAAAGCAAAACCACGGGAGCAAAGCGAGACAACACCGCTGGCATCTGCCCGGAGCCTCCCATGGCGCTGCAACCGGAGCACGGCCACAGAACATTGGGAGCTTCCTGCACAGCCCGGCAGCGGAAATCGCCGCCGCTCTTAATTCGAACCAGAACGAGATGGGCCCGGGGCGCACACAAAGGCGGCCTTTGCTCGTTCCCAGGGTGCTGACAGGATGGGCCAGAGTCCATCCTGTGCAGCTGATGGGAGCAGCAGCACATCCTTAAATCTCAGCACCCGGGCACCGCTCCGGAGACCTCGGCAGAACCTTAGAAGGGAGGTTGCTGCCAGGGACACTGGGGAGGTCCCCGAGGGATGCTGCAGCTGGCTGGAGAAAGAGCTGCTAAAAAAAGGGGTTTGAACGGACCTGGGGATCTCTAGAAGGCTCATTTATCAATGTAAACACAGTTTAGCTCTTTAATAAATCTGTTTTCTTTCCTCCTTTTCATCGGGTGTTGCTGTTGGGGCCGATGGCTGCTGTTCACGAGCACCCTGGGCCATGGGGCAGATAAAGATGAGGGAAAGGGGATTTTTTATTGCTCCTATTAAATAGCTGGGTCTATGTGTGCTTAGAATTCCTCTTTTCATTCCATTTCAGATCTCTTCTAGGGATGGGTGCACTGCTATGGAACAAGCAGAACCAGCCAAACCAAACCTCAGCCCAAGCACTGACATCAACCCAAACATTTTTGAAGGTCAGGGCGAGTTTGGATAAGCAACCCATGTACCCAGTTGTAAGTAGGGCTGGTTAGGAAATGGATTTTCCACCTCCTGAAAAATTTGGAGATTGGATCTCTGTTTTTGAGCAGCTGACATTTCGATGCTCTTTTCCCAAAACCGAGACAAATTCATTTAAGCAGCAATTTTAATAGCACCGGATCACCTCATTTGTTATTTGGTTTCTTTTTGGGAAATTATAATACGGAGAAATAAAAATACCCACAAAATGCAGGCAAAGGAGTGGTGGATTTAGTAAATCCACTCCTCCGAGCTGGCTGATTTCTCTGTACTTTGCATGATTTCTGAACAATACAGAACTGTATTTTTTGGTACTTTTGCCAGAGGCTGGGGCAGGGATGACCTTGCAGCCTCTCAATCCTGACATTTTACCTGGAATAAGCTTGATTGGAAGATTAGTTTCATTTCCATGATGTGTTTGTTGTGAAAACTGGAGGCATTTGGGCAAGAAGTGATGCCACTGGGCAAAATGGTTATGATTTTGTGTGTTTTTCTGGGTGTAGTGGTTGTCATCCTAAAGAACAGGGCGTGCTAAGGAAGGTTGGATTTGGGAAAAAGTGAACTGCAGAAAATTTGGGAAGGAAAATATTGGGATTTTTAAGTTGATTGAAATAATAATATAGAAGAATGTTCTTCATCATGTCTCCCTTCACTCACAAGTTGATTATGAGACCAAAATAATCAAATTCAGGCACTTCCCCATCTTTTTCCGAAGGGTTATTATTTTATTTTTAAGGAGCACTTAATCAGACACTGAAAAAAAAAGGAAAAAAGGCAAACAACTCAATCCTGAGCAACTCAATACTGAGCTTTGTGTCCAAAGGAAACTCCATGAAACGGGAATCAGGTTAAATAGTTCAATTATTGTCCATTGTTTACACGCAGGAGGAGTGCAACTGTTTGGAATTGTTGAAGTAGTTAGGAAGGTGATCGGAACATTTGCCAGCAAATGACATAAATCCAGAATTAATTATAACGGCTTAAAAGGTTAAAAAGAGAAGGGGATCATTGGTCCCATGGTTTATTGTGAACTGTCAGGATAATGGAATTTTAATCAGCCCGTTTATTTTAGGAAGGATTAATTGCATGGCGCGATGCAGAAAATACAGGGAGCACCGCTGGAAACGGAGCCGAGCGTGTAATTTTATTAAAGCAGATCAGTTGTAGCATCTTAATTTCCTTGGACATGTTTATGGGGAGCCATTTGTTTGGTCAAGAGTCTTTCCTGGCTGTTCAAGTTGCTGAAAATGAATGTGGTGGCTGAGAGCATGGCCTGGGAATCCAACCCCATCCCACCTGGAAATGGGATTTGGGGGGTGCAGATGGAAAAATCCATCCGGGAGCTCCTCAGGGCTGGGATAAAGATCATCTGGAGGCTTTCACTGGAAGAAAGGGGCAGAAGGGAGGTTCGGGTTGGACATCAGGAGGAATTTCTTGGTGGGAAGGGCGGGTCTGGAAGGGTCAGGGGGATTTTGCTGCCCTGCCCTCTGTCTTTGCCATCTCCTGCATCCTGCGCTTCCTCACGGCCAGCTGGGCTCTGCCAGGACAAGAGCACCGCAGGGAAGGTGGATGTGGTCCTGGTCCAGCCTGGGAATCTCCCTCACCTCCATCTTCAGCAGAATTAGTTCCAGTTAAGTCACCTTTGCGATATCAGCAGAACCCTGCTCATCCCAGTTCCCCAGAGATATTGAGCCACGATTGACATCGATGAAATTCAATCAGGAAATCAATCTCAATTTGATCAGGAAGTCACAACTGAAATCACGGCAGATTGAAATCAATATTCATGAGCTGGTTTTAAAAAGCAAAAATCCCTTCACTTGTTAAAACTGGAGCTTTTTGGGGAGCCATCCTCCATGGCTTTTGCCAGAGAGCTGCTTGTCCAGAGCACGTGACCACAGCTTTCGTCACAAAACCAGAGCAAACAGAGCTGTGGGGACTTGGAGGGCTTGGTGAACATTTTCTTCTTCTCTCTCTCTCCTTTAAATAAAATTATTTGTTTAGTTTGAAAGCCAATCCAGACTGGGCTGGAGGGAGCAGCTGGCACAGCCACAGGGAGACACTGCCCCTTCCAAGAGGAAAAGGGGCTCACATGACAATTTCTGAGTTACTCCAAACAAATAATCCTGAAATGGAGAAGAGGAGAGTCCTCCATTGGACTCCTGTAATATTCCATTTATAGTTTCAGGCTTCTCCCAGGCTGGGATAATAAAATGTTGGCTGGCATCTACAGAAAGGAAAGGAAATATTCTCCTGGAGGTAACTCATCGAGGTTATCAAGTGGGTTTTTATTTGATATCAATAATAAATCACTACTGGGCTCATTTGGTTGTAGCCAGAATGTAAAATACACCCATTAGTAGGGTTGGAGGTTGCTAAACTTGGCCTGCAAACTCGTTTTTCTGTGCAGCACCGTGTCTGTGCTTGCCATGGTCTTTGGAGGCCCTTCAGTCCATGATGGCGTTGAAATTCAACTCAAAATGCTGCTTTGGACCAGAAAATAGCACCATTTTTTAAATTTGGAATGGGTTTTTTTTACATGTTTGAAGTATTGCTTCACCTCAGATGTGTTTTGAGTGAAGAACTTCTCTGCAACAACTTCTGCAAGGAGGCTGGACCTCGGGAAAATGGTGTTCAACACTGGTTCTGACCGTCCTCATTAGTTTTGATCCATTTGTCCTGGCCCCGTCCTCTGGCCACTGTGCAGGGTGGGGGAAGGAGACACAGAGCTCCTGGGGTGATTGTATTTTCAACAAATAAAACTTGGGAGGTGAGGGTTTGGAAGCAGAAACGGCCTGAAGAGCAAGGCCAAAGCTGCTTTGGTTAAAACCAAAACACAACAACCACATTTCTGTCAGACCTGCCGTCTGAGGTGCAGAAATTTTTGTTGTTGTTCCCTCAAAATCTGCAAACCGGGCACGTGGAGGGGACAATTGAAAGCAGCAGAAACCTCTGCTTGTTTTGGACGTTGGGAGGGTTGTTGGGAGCTGCTGGAAATGCCTGCAGCACCAGCAGGGTCAGTCCCTGTCCGGCAAACCGAGGCTGGAAAATCCCACGCCGGAGGAGCAGAAGCACCCAGCTCTCCACAGGAAAGGTGTCCTGTGGTGACGGCTGATGGAGCTGGTGCCTTAGGATTTTTAGCTGCCGTAATTTTCGTGTATCTGTAGTTTTAGTCTGCAGCTCTGGACTCCATATAAAGTGCTAGAATGTCGGTTCCCAGCGTCTTTAGACAAAACAACCCCTCTAAGATAGGAATCCAAGGACACTTCACTGCCTCAGGGCCCCAAAATATGGAACCGACAGTGAATTGGGGGAGCAGGCTTGGGGTGATTGACATCATCACCTGAAGGTGTGATTGGAGAATTGAGGCTCGATGTGTGAATGGACAGAGCTTATAAAATGTGCAGAACTCGTGACTCGGGGTCTGTTTTGGGGGCAGCCTCTGGAGTGGGCTCTGTCTGCCCTGAATGCACCTAAAGGCCTTTAATAAATTAATCTGCTTTTTATTCTCCTAGCTTTGTCCAGCCTCTCTTTCAAGTAAACCTGTTCAGGCATCAGGGTTCCCTGCCATGTTCAGGCTGTGGATTTTCCCTGCCATGTTCAGGCTGTGGATTTTCCCTGGCCTGTTCAGGCTGTGGATTTCTCTACAATGTTCAGGCTGTGGATTTTCCCTGCCATATTCCGGCTGTGAATTTTCCCTGCTCTGCTCAGGCTGTGAATTTTCCCTGCCCTGCTCAGGCTGTGGATTTTCCCTGCCCTGCTCAGGCTGTGGATTTTCCCTGCCATGTTCAGGCTGTGGATTTCTCTACAATATTCCAGCTGTGGATTTTCCCTGCCCTGCTCAGCCTGTGGATTTTCCCTGCCTGGCCATGCTCCCCACGGAGCCTGGAGGGACCTGCGGAAGCCGAGGAGCCCCGGGCTGGCTCCAGAGCCCCGAGCAGACACGCGGAGCCGGAGGGCTGCTCCCGGCCCCAGCACACAGCCCTCCTTTCAGCACCTTCCCCTCGCACAAAGGCTGGCTTATCCCACCTTTTTCCCCCCCTCTCTCTCCTGTCTCTGCTCCCCGTAGCCCCGGCCGTGAAAAGCCCTCCCCAATAAAAAGTCCTCTGCCACCTCCTCCAACCCCCTCCCTTCCCATCCAGAACAGTGCTGCCAAAAAAGGGGGGAAAAAAGAAAAAAAAAGGAAAAAAAAAATAAAATAAGGGGAGAGTGAAGGCTGGGGGGAGTTAAACCTGGAACTCATTTAGCAAAAGGGACTTTAGTTAACAAGAAAGTTACCCATCATGAACTGCCAGTAACACCTCGAGTGATCCTAAATCCATTACCCAGAGACTTAGCCCTGGCTGAGTTTGATTTTATGAACTGTGAGGCTGCTATGTTGAAAGTCTGCAAATTGGACATAAATTGGGCTGCAGGAGGCTGGGGAGCTGGAAGGGTTGGGGGGTTTTTCTCTCCCTGGTGATGTCAGGAGGCTCTGGCCGCGGGGCTGCCCAGGAGACCCCCGGACAGGGCTGGGCACCGAGGGAAAGCTCAGAAAACCTCAGAAAACCTCGAAGCTGGAGTTTTTGGCTGTGCTGGGTGAGGATGGGCACGAACCTCAGAGCCTCCCCTGGGGTGTTCTGGGGTCTCTCCCCACCCGTGGGAGTGTTCTCGCTCAGTTCTGCTCTCCCTGGGGTTTGGTCCCCGGAATCAGAGCGAAGTTTGAGAAAAGAAAGCGGATTTGGTGGGAGCAGGGTGGGTGTCGGCACGGGATGCTGCAGCTCCTGCTGCTCTGCTGGGATTTCTGCGCTGCTCGGGATGAGACGTTGCCGAAATGCGGCCTCGCGTATAATCAGGATTTTGGATAATTCACGCAACTTTCAGAATAAAGAAGCTTCAGATTGAGTCTCATGAAACCTCAGATATTAAAAACCAGAGGATGAGGTGGGGCACGAGGTGCACCTGAGGCAGGTGAATTCTGGGGGCAGAGAGCAGGGATCAGGAGCTCAGAGGCGCAGGCAGCGGAATCCCCTGGGTTATTCCTGAAATTCCAAGTTTTGATAGGTTTGGTTCATCATTCTCTGTTACCATTTAAATCTCCTGTTGCAGAAGTTAGATTTCCTGGGGTGGTGCTTTGTTAATTTAGGAAAATGAAGGTTTGGTGGCCTTAAAATCAAAATTTGGATCTGGCTTTATGAGGTCTGGTCCCAAAGGGAATTCCTGCTGCCATCACATCCCAAAGGATGGCCTGGCTGCAGCAGGAGGCAAAGGAGGCTGGAAAGCCAATGGGTATGAAATATTCTCATTAATTTAATTTGTACCCTAATTAGAGATACACCATCAGCTCCTGGGAACTGGGACTGGGGCAGAGGAAATATTTTTTACACATGAATTTGTATGAAAATTTGATTTTTCAGCTCCATGGCTGGACTGAGTTTTTTGTTGTTACCATGTCTCAGGTCCAACTGAAGCAAATGCCTTTGGATTCCTTAGAAATAGGAAATAGAAACAGAATTCAGGGAAAAAAATCCTTTTTTTTTCTATGATTTAGCCTTTATTTTACTGCTGATGTTTCCAAGGCAGGCAAATTTTGAAACAAAGTTTTGCAGAATGAAAAATCAAAAAGTTTCTGATAAACCCTCGTTCTGCTAAAGAAGGATTTCTGCAGAACTGCATTTTTGGGATAAAGCAAAACATTTCTTGAGCCCATTTCAGCGTTAAAACTTCAGCACAAATCAGCAAAGACCTGACTTTGCAAAGTCATCAAACCAGAGGGTTTCTCTCTAATTTGGAAGTAATTTTTATCTTTAAATTAAGCACATGCACAGATTAAATAAGGTACGTTCACATATTAAATAAAGTACATTCACATATTAAATAAGGTACGTTCACAGATTAAATAAAGTACATTCACAGATTAAATAAAATACATTCACAGATTAAATAAAGTACATTCACAGATTAAATAAAGTACATTCACAGATTAAATTAAGCATGTATGCAGATTAAATAAGGCCCATACACAACATTTCTGTATGGGGAAGGCACGGCCACCACATCCCAGTACAAAATCACTGAAAATTTGATTTAGAAGAGCAGTTTATAAAATTCTGCAGGATCCTTTCCCTCCCAGCCCCAATTTTGGCCAGTGCTCGCCCCGACCCAGCCCAGCACAGCACCTCCTCTGTTATTTGATAAGCAAAGCCAAGCCAGGGCTAATTTTCCCAGCAAGGTGGCAACAATTCCGTGTGTGATATGTGAGGGAGAAGCACAGGCAGCTCGTTTGGGTAATTTCTTACCCTCCTGGCTTCTGCAATGTTTCTTTAGGGGGCACTGAATATGAGTGATTGAGTGAGAGGGAGCCCGACAGAATTAGCACACACTGGATCTTTTGACCAAGGGGGAAAAAAAAAAAAACCCCAAAACCAAAACAGTCGAATGTTGGTCTAGGGGCACGTTCCCTTAGGATTTGGGAAAGAAAAACACCAAAGCCCGTTCGTTTGGTGCACCTCGGGCAGAGCAGCGCCTTCAATTAAACCCCATTTCAAGGAAAGAAAAAGACACTTAATCTTGGATCCAAAATAACCCCGAGCAGCGGCAGCACCGCCCAGCCCAGGGGCATTTCCAAGGCAAGTCCAGAGTGCGGGGACCCTCCGTGGAATGCATTTCTGAGAAGCTGCTGGCAATTCCCGGCTGGAGTTTCCAGCAGCGCCTTGAATGGCCCCTCTCAGTGGGAGCACCCGGGCACCTCCTCAGGTCACCCCTGGTGCCCCCCAGAACTTTCCAGAGTGTGTGCAAAGGGTTGTGTTTCTCCTATAACCTAAATACATTAATTAAATTATTTTATTTTGTTTGTATTCTTTAAATTTAAAATATATTTTTTACATTTAAAAATCTATTTATATTTTCTAAATTAAATTCTTCAAATTTATCTATTTTACATGATATATAAAGATATTAAATTTAAACATATAAAGATANTTATTAATTCTCATTTGTGCACATGTTGTGCTGTCTGCATGGAAAAGCCCTTGGTTTCCTCTAATAAACCCCAGGAGAAACGATCCCAAATTTTAACACTAGGATATCTTAGGAACCTTCACGTGCCTTTCCATGACCTGGGGAAATTCAAGCCCCGATTTCCAGCTCATTCCTTGCCCTGCACCTGCCCTTCTGCAAGCTGGGGACCCTCAGGGGCCGTGTCCAGGGACACCTCTGACCCCAGGGAGCTGCAGGGACCCCGAGGAGCCCCGGGGGTTCTCAGATTTTGGGGTGAGCCAGACCCAAACACGGAATTTTGGGGCTGCACCTCTGGATTTCATTGCTCGACCCAAACACGGAATTTTGGGGCGGCAGCTCTGGATTTCATTGCTCGACCCCAACATGGAATTTTGGGGCTGCAGCTCTGGATTTCATTGCTCAACCCCAACATGGAATTTTGGGGCTGCAGCTCTGGATTTCATCGCTCGACCCCAACGTTTTTTCATTATTATGCGCAACACAACCTGCGGGATTTTTGGGTTTGACTTCCAGACAGGCTGCGCACCCAGGGCTCCTGCTTATCTCGAAGCCACACAAATCCGTGGCCACAGCAGCATCTCCAAGATCTCTGGGGTCACCACGACGCTGCTCAAGGCTCTATTTATTTATTTATTCTATTTATTTAACTTTATTTTAAAGATGTTGAACAGAGCCTGTCCCAGCCCCACAGCCAAGCTCCTCCTCACAGGCAAGCTCGAGCTCCTCGCTCGCTACCAGGAGGGCATAAAAAAGTATTTAAAGAGAATTTATTCTTGCCGAGCAACAATAGCAATAGTTAATCTCTTATATTAAAACCTTTAATGACTTTGGGGACTTATGAAACCATCGGAGCCCGTTTAATGAGGGCCTGCTCTGGCCCACACTTCTCAAAGCTGAAATCTTTAATAGAGCAGAAAAGAAACTCCCAATTTGGGGGGGGTGGGACTGAAGGAGGAGAATTTATGGAGCTGTTTGGTTTGCTGGACTCCTGTTCCTGCTGGGCAGAGCTCTGATGATGTATGAGGGGAACCTGTCAGCAGGGCCGTGGAGCTTCATGATGCATTACAGCAATAAGTCGTTTGCAATACATCATCTGCAGCAGCTGCTGGCCCGGATCGGAGCCTCCAGCCCGAATTAGGCAAGGGTTTCACCATGCACCAAAGCTGTTTTCTTCCTTTCTCCCCTTTCCTCTCTGTCTCCAGGTCCTCCTCTCCCGCTTGCTCCCGACCTCACCCTGCCAATAGCGATTTGCTGCTGATTTATTCACGCCGGCTCCGCGATGGAAATTCCCACTCGGTGGAACCGTGGAGCTCGAAGCTCTCAGCTCAGAGAGGGTGAGGGTGAGCGCAGGGAGGGAGATGTGCCATCCCTTCAGAGGGCAGCCAGCCCCACGGGGAGCAGCGCGCGTTCCAGGGGACGCAGCTCCGCTGTGGGGTGATGGGGGACCTGGTTTGCTGTAGAGCTGGGGGTTAATGCCCTCTTTAGCCACACCCTGATCTTAGTTCTAATGCCGAGGGTGAGGAGGGGTGGAACAAGGCTCTGCATTTACCCAAAGTGTCTCCATGGCTTTGAGAGATCACTGCAGCCAGCACTGCTCTGGTGCTGTTGAGAAAGGCTTTTCTCACACCCGAGCCGGTGTCAGGCACAGTTCTCACTCACCCAGTGAGCCGGATAGCCCTGGCATTCCCAGAGACAAAGAATCCAGAGGCCCTCTCTGCTGGAAGTTCCAGACGTTTATTTCTGAAGGGGTCCAAGGCAGAAAGAGGGCAAGATGGCCCCGAGAGCCCCCAGTTCTAGGGACGATCTGGGGCCAGATAACAGGAGGCGGGGAGAAACCCCCTTAACCAACGGGGAGTAGGGAAGGGTAGGATTAGGGGTAGGTTACAACCAGAGGGGCTCACACAGTTTTGGGGAGAGACCATTGTGTTTTCCAGGGGGTGCTTAGATCAGGAGGTTTTCCACCAGCGAGGTCCTGTTGTATGAGGACCTGCAGTGGTAGAATTGGTAGGGTCCACTGCCACATAGTTCTGCTATTTTTTTTCCATTAACAATAGTAACGATTCTCGCTGATCCATGGAAAGATCCAAAATGTCTTCCTAGACTGAGGTGAACTCTCAGCCAGGGCAATGATTGATCTCAGGAGTCTTTAGCAAAGGCTCCCTCACCTTCCTCACCTCTGGGGAGAAGCTGGGCAGGGTCTGGTGCCAGGCACAGGCAAGGCAATATCCCACTGGAGTGCCCAGTGACATCCCAATAATCCTGTCCCAATAATCCCATCGCCACCTCCCCAAGCTTTTTCTGCCTTTCCTGCTCCTCTTGGCCTTTCACACATGCCGAGCAGACCTCTGGAAACCCATCAGACACCCTGAAATCCCTTTTTTTTGCTTTTTTTTTTTTTTCCCAGCTTTGAAAATGCATTTTGCTGTGTTCCTCTTCTGCTGTTCCCTTTGGGGAGGGGCGATGTTTCAGACCTGACTCTCCCCATTTCCCCAGCTCGGAGGGGCTCGGTGGCACAGCCAGGGCGATGTCCCCGTGTGGGACAGAGGGGAATTGGGACCAGATGGAGGTGCTGGCTGTGGGATTAGGACTTGCCCCGGAGTTCTCCTCAGTGGAGATAATCTAATGTTCAGTGGGGAGCTGCTGGATCCACCGTCCCTGCACACACACTGCAGGGCTTGTTGTGCTTCCAGGGATTGTTTTGATTTTGACCTTTTTTAGGTTTGTTGGGTTTTTTTGGGTTTGTTTTGGGTTTGTTTTTTTTTTTTTTTT
>VZTX01025377.1:10594-29865 GCA_013400915.1 Pardalotus punctatus
TTTTTTTTTTTTTTTTAGCATTTAATGCCCAGCACTTATTAAATCACAGCCCAGCGGAAAGCAAGAGGGGAAAATCACATCCATGGGTTGTTACCATGCATGAGGCATAACCAAGTGCTCCAAATCCCTGAGGGGATTACTCAGGAATCACCAGGCCACCTGGAGTTTCATTATGGCTCTTACAAACAGGCTTTTAGCAAGAAGGATGAGGTGGGGAGGGGAGAGGGGTCTTCTGTTTAAGCCCTGAAAAGAGATGAAGTTCACAGAGCTGCACAATGGCTCAGCCGAGTCAGCTGAGCCCAGGGGCTGGCGAGGATTAATCAGAGCGAGAAATGGCAGCTCCGAACAAAACCTTCAGCCAAGGTCCAAGCCACAGGGCTCCCAGAGCAGCCTGAGTCACTGGCCAGGCACGGCTGGCTTCTCCCCCGGCCAGGCTGCGAGCCACAGGCTGGCCTGGGGATGCGGCTCCTCTGGCCCTGGCACCCCGAGTCCCATCTGCAGGAGAGACCCTCGCCCACTCCCGGGCATTCCCAGGCCCCTTGGTCACCCCAGGAATTCTCCTCTGTCACAGCTTTGCATTTTGGTTATCCACAGGATCCAGGAGACAGAAGCACTTCGCAATTTTGGGGCATTTTTGGATGGAGGAGGATGTTGCTTTAGTCTCAGTAAACGCCATCCTCCTCCTGGATCAAGCATTTCTTCTAACATGAGGTGACATCGCCATCCTTCTCCTAGATCAAGCATTTCTTCTAACAATGAGGTGACACTACTGATTTCCGAGTGCTTCGCTCTGTTTTAATCTAAATTAAACTCCCCACTTCTTGCCACCTTTGTAGGTTTATGTTATTTGAGATCCAAACATTTCTATGTGCATATTTAGAGGAGAAATTTCAAAGTATTAAACCTGTTCACCCTCAAACTCCTCCATTTCACCCCTTCCTTTTTCCCATCAACACATAAAGCCAGGACTCTGGAAGGACATAAGGTAATATTTTGCAATATTTTGCAGGATTGCAATAAGGAATCTTCTGGCCTGCATTAAGAAAACAAATGACTGGCTGCAAGGATTGTCTTGTACGTCACTTTTGATTAGAGTTAATCCCAGGTGGTGAAGGAACGGATGACACATCTGTGAGCACTGCTGGCGCTGCTTTCAGGGACGGCAAGAATAATCCAGGGTTTACAGTTCAGGAGTTTATCTGTAGGAATCTATTTTATAGTGAATTTATAAATATATCCAGGAGCCCTTAGGAACCCTTAAAAAGCAGATTACCCAATTTTGTCTGCCAACCTAGAGAAGGAATCCTGGAAGGATAAAAGGGATTGATGGGCTGGGATGCCCCCAGCCATCAGCAGGATAACGCAGGTGGACAAACGTGCAGAACATCCCTGTTCCCTCTGGATTGTTCCTTCAAAACCACTGAGGATTTTCATTCCCTGAGAGCTGAGGGCAGTGGGGATTCCTGCCCAGAGCCTGGGGGATGCTGGCTCCTGCTGTGCCCCCGACCTGCAGCATTCCCCCTCCTCAGGAAGGGGTGGGAAACAGCCCAGGCTGCTCCGTGCTGAGCAACTGCAGCTCCTCAGGCTGGGAATTCCAGCCCAGGGAACCCTAGGGAGACTGGGGCATCCTTTATTCCTCCAGCTCAACCTTCATCACGTTATCGAGGATAAAAAGAATGTCATCAAATATCTGCTGTGGGTGCTGGAATTCAAGTCCTTCATCGCCGGCTTTCAGCTGGATGCCAGGTAGGAGCTGTTGAAAGAAACCCAGGCTGAAATTCTCCTCCTGCATTTGTTCTGTCACTCTGGTAAAAGAGAACAGCTGAACAAATTATCAACATTTTGTGAGGATTAGGAAAATTGATCCAGGCTGACTCACTGCATGCCTCCATAACCCCGAGTCATGTTAAAACCCAGGAAATGAGACTGGGACTGGAAAGGGTGAGAGAATTCTTGTATGATTGGAGCATCCTCAAATGCCAGATTATTGGCTCAGTTTTCCACTGGCTCTTTACACCCTGGTAGATGTCAGAACATTCTTGCCCCAACCTCACCATTTCTTCTGGAGATGTCTCCCTTCGAGTTTTGTTACTCTGTGCAAGCACAACTTTTTAATTCAATTTAAGCTGGACACATTAAATACCAGAAATGGATTAAAAGTCAAACCATCGTCACAGACCAAGTGTTACTAGAGGGTATTTAATCCAAAGCAAAGGATAACGAGAGCTTTTAGCCCTGTCAGTACATGTAGGGGACAAGAAATGAGATCTTTACACTGAAGAACTTCAAGTAGAAAGAAAAAAAGTCTGAATATGTGCAAAATAATTTATTTAGCACTAAGGAAGGAGCAGGTATTTTCTGTATATTTGTTTCTGAAGGGAAAAAAAACACATTTGTTCCCAATCCTCAGAGTTAACTTGCAATGCTGGAAGGGATAGTGTTTATATTTGTATCTTCTTCAAAGCAGGGAATTCTGGCCCAGAATTTTCCATAGGTTTTGTTCCTGCCCTGCCTGTGCTGGAAGAGACTCAGCAGCTCCTGCAGGGCTCCTCCAGATCCCAGCTCTTCAGTATTAGAGATATTGCTATAATTCAAGGGGAATCTGCCTGCAAAGGTCACTTTGGAGGCTGAATTTTGGCACGAGGGAGCGGCTGGAGCTGTGTCAGGGCAGGGCTGGGATGGATTTGGGGAAAAGACTCTTCCCCCAGTGTAGTTGCACTGTTTTAGAATTTTCCTTTCTCTCTCATGGAGAATACAGATAAACTGTACTTCTTGTACTTTCTTAATCTCTGTGTTTTGTGTTTGATGTTGTACAAGCCTGACCAATGGTTTTAGGGGGTGGATTGTCTTTGGCCAATAGTTACTAGTATATTAGTGTGTATAAAAAGAAGTTTTTGTAAATAAATCTCTCTTCTTCACCATCTTGAAGCCTGTCTGCCTGATTTCCCTGCCTGCTTCCACAAATCCCACAAACAGAAAAGAAGCCACACCCCAGAGGGGCTTTGGGCACAGGGAAGGGTCACAGCCCCAAAGCCGGCACAGCTCAAGGGGGTTTTGGTGACTCTCAGACCGTGCTGAGCTGGAGTTGGACTGGATGGTCCTCGAGGGTCCCTTCCAACCCAGGACATTCTGGGATACCATAAAACCTCCGGTGGCCGGAGCAGAGCTGGAGTTGGACTGGATGGTCCTCGAGGGTCCCTTCCAACCCAGGACATTCTGGGATCCCATAAAACCTCTGGTGGCCGGAGCAGCCACCTCTCCCTCGTGCCGCAGTGCCCGAGGGCAGGGCTTTGATCGGAGCCCCGGTGCGGGGTCAATAACCGATAAAGGGCCGCGGTCCCTGTCGCGGGGCGGGGGAACCGGGGGAGCATCAGCTTTGATCCCCGAACCCCCGGGCAGCGCCGGCTCCAGCGAGCCCTTGGTGGGCAGGGATCACCTGTCCCTCAATGGCCATAGCCCTCCCTGCCCACGGGAGGCCTTTTGATGCGGCGGGTCTCGATAATTAGAGCCTAATTGAGTGATTAACAGCCCCGGCAGCTCCTGCCTTTGGGGCCATGCGGGGAGGAGCAGGAGCCGCTCCAGCTTCCAGCCTTTGGGATGCGTTTTTCCAGCCCCATCCTCCCCCAGCATCTCTCGCTGGGTGTTGGCTCCGGGGCTGAGATCCTCAGAAATGTGCGGAGCCAGCAAATCCGGGGAAGGTGATTCCCCTTTTCCCCTCCCGAGCGCTGTAATCGCTTTTCCCCGAGCCACGATTGATAATAACCGGGGCAGGAACAGGCTCCCCTTTGCCAGGGCTCCACAGGCCATGAAAATCCCTCCAGATAGACTGAACTTAATTAACTGAGCCTATTAAGGCGATATTAAAAGAAGCCTATCCCAGCAGGCTCTCCCAGTGGGGAGACACAGCAGAGCTTTCAATTTAGGACTTATTGCAGAGCTCTCCTGCTGCCCGGCTCCGTGGGCTGCCTGGGAGCTGCTTAATCCACGGCTTGGGAGCGGGGAAAGGCAGCTGGGAATGGGGGGGATATCAAAGGAAATCAACCTGTAATGTATTATATGCTCACTTCGTGGTCGGGGGGAAAGCCGTGTAAATGGGGAGGCTGCTTGGCACTGAATGAAACAAATGGCAGCGTGGAAATGGTTAAAAAGTTGTAAAATAGGGCTTAGGGAATCCAAAGGAGATTTTTCCTGGAAAAATTGGTGTGCTGCAGTGCAGTAGTGGGGAGATTCTTACTAAAAATGCAAAATTCTGCATAAAATTTAATAAATTCTTCATAAAATCTAAAAAATTCTGTACAAAATCAAAGAAATTCTGTATAAAATCAAAGAAATTCTGCATAAAATCAAAATAAAATCTCCCTGCATCTCCTCTTTTCCCCTCTTCCTTCCCCAGACATAAGTTAGGGACTCATTTTGATCCCTCTTTACTTCTCAAGAAAATTTGGTGCCATCACCATCGTGAACTTCGTGACTGGATTTTGTTCCTGGCTGTAGGAGAATAAAGGGTAAATGTTGCCTCTGATGAATAAAGAATTCTGTCCTGCAAACAGAGTTTTCCTCAAGCCACTGTTTATTGCAAGCTGCTGAATCGCAAAACTGCAGTAAAAATAATAAAAAAAAAAAACAAACCAAAATGTGTTCATTTTGCCTCAGTACAACCTACAAATGGAAATGGCATGAAAGGTTAAATGTAATGGTATCTCCACAAATAATTCCTGTTATTTAAAGAGCATTTCCTCAATTTAAATGGCTGCAGAGCAAACACTGAGGACCCAGTAATGGCATTAAAGGGAATGGATGGGGTTGAATCCATGGGAGTGTAAACCTTTAAACCCAGGGGAATTCTGGTGGCAGCCCAAGGCCCAGTTTTGGACATCAATGGGCATCCCTGGAAGTGGCCAGGGCCAGGCTGGATGGGGCTTGGAGCACCCTGGGACAGTGGAAGGTGTCCCTGCCCATGGCAAGGGTGGAATTACATGTGCTTTAAGGTTCCTTCCAACCCAAACCATTCCATGATTCTGAGTCAAGAGTTCTTTGGGATGGGAAGCTCAGTTTTAGTTGTGGTGGTTGCAGAAAGAAGCTTGAAAATGTGATCTGAGCTGATTGAATTAATCAGGGGAGGGTGGGAGGGGAAAGTTCGCATGGTTCTGATATAAATCCCAGGAGTTTTCACTGAAACAAGTGGTTTGTGTAGTAATGGGAATTTCTACCTCCACAGGCTGGATCCATGCTTAGCAAGCACTTCCAGAGTGCCCTGACTCTTAAAATCCCAATTAGAACAACCTCCAAATTACTATTTGCACGGATAATGAACCACGCGCCCATTTGCACCGCCAACATTTTATTTTTAGCCCAGACAACAAGGGGCTGTGAAGCCTGGGAGCCTTCCCCAGTTTGTTCCAATAGCTGGATTAAAAATAGAAGATCCTACTGGAGAATGTCTGCTCGGGGCAGCCGAGGGATAATTGTGTGTGGCTTCAGTTTGTTTGCACAGGAAAACCCGGGGTAACCTGAGAGTTCATTACGAGAAAAGCACAGGACTCCTGCCATCCTCTAATGGCCTCTCACAGCTCAAAATGCAAAATTTACAGGGGAAGCCTTAAAGAAATGACAGGAAAATCTGAGAAGATAACGAAACTGGCAGGGAAATTAATAGAAGCCTTGGGTTCTGTAATCCGCAGTGATTAATACCTTTTAGCTCCATGATCCTTGGTTTCTGCTGGAATTGATAAACTACCAACTGTGGCTTCTCTGCTTTAAATCAATACCCCAAAAAAATCTCAGTTGGCCTTGCTGGCCTATTTGTCATCTCGTTCCTAGCTGGAGGTTAGACAGAATCCTTATGAACTGCTATTTTTTTTTTCCAGTTTTATTGGAATTTCTTCTTTTATTGTCACTGTTATGCCCAGAAGATGATGGTGTGAGCAGCACTGGAGATGCTGTCCAGCACATGGATAGAGCCAAGCGGTTTTAAAAGGGCCTTGCCAAATTTTTAGGAATATCCACCCTTTAAATACAAGCTGTAGCTTTGGACTTTTTATCACCGTGAGCTGAGCACCACCTTCTTTGGGGAAAGCCAAAAAAAAACCCCCAAATCTAAAATTTCTGCTCCACGCTCCCATCCTCCACTCGGCTCCAGCCCATTTTCCGTCACGCTCTCTTGGCACCATGGAAATGGGATGGGGGCAGTAATTCCTGGTGCTGCGTGGGAGCTGGAGGTGTTTCTGCCATTGGAGCACGAGATCGCTTTCCCAGGCAATCCCTGCTGGATCCTTCCCCTCCTGAGCTCACCGTGGAGCCCCAAAGCCATTCCCAAACTCCTGTCCTGCAAAGCTGGTGTGGTTCGAGCCCTTCCAGTGCTGTCACTCAGCGATACTGAGATCCCCGCTCCGCTCTCATTATCCCTCCCAGATCCCTCCTCTGGAAAACCGACGTGTCCCGATGAGCTGCCCTTGTGTAAACACATCTTCCTTTGTAAGAAACAAGCCCCTAATTCAGACCTGTGTCGTGTTTATTTTTGAACACGGATTTTTCTTCTTTTTTTATTTTTTTTTTTGTCAGGGGCTGTGCAGCCCGACCTTCGGCTCGGTGTTTATCCAAAGAGTTAACGCGGGTGAGTAATCCAGGACGCTCCTGCCAGGGCTCGGGGTGGGATTCCCGTAAACAGCCAGGCCCTTTGAACTCAGGGCTTTTATTTGATGTCATCCTCCAACCACCAAACCACCGTGGAGGCCTTCCCTGCTCAGCCAAAGCACTGACTGAGCCCTGGAAATTCAAGCTGGGAGAATCATTTGGGGGGACCTCATGTTTGTCACCTCGTCCTCTTGGATTCGCTCTGTCCCGAGGTTGGCTGAGTGCTCTTCTGATGCCGAGGGTTGAGGAGGGGTGGAACAAGGCTCTGCATTTACCCAAAGTGTCTNTTCGAGCAGGGCAGGGGCTGCTCCATCCCCTGCCAAGCTGTCCTGGCTCTGTGGAACACCCACAGACACGGACACGGAGCGGCACAACCGAAAAATGAGGGAGAAAGGACCATTTGTGTGCATCGATTCCCTCCTGGTTCCTTCCCCTGGAAATTGAATCCGGGGCTGGTTGTTCCTTTTCTCCCCACTCCCCGTGTCCCCCTTATCTCTGAGGGAGCAGCTCCTGGGCTGGTGGGATCACTGCTCCCCCAGAAATCGTCTGTGCAGGTCAGAATTCGCTGCTGATCCCATTGTGTGCTGATAGCAATTGTGAGTCCTGCCACAGTCACTGTAAAAAGGTGATTTAACCAAGCCGTGTTCTTTTGTTGCACGACACACTTACACGTGCAATAAATAACAATAAATATCTGATTTTCAAGCTGACCCTAAAAGCCCATTTCTGCCCGTTTTCAGTGCTGATCACGGACATGGATCGGATTTGGGATCTGTATCAGTAAAGTCTTGGAGATTTTCTGTGGATGTTATGCAGCTCGAATTCCCCTGGATAACTGCTCAACATTAAGACCATGCCGAGTTCTGAGACTGAGGCATCCAAGAAATAATAGGAATAATGTGGATATTGCATAACCATCCTCTTACACTGGCATGAGTCATTCCTAAAGTGCCCTGTATATCTTTCAGGGTGGATTAAGGATACGAGACAGGGGAACCATGAGGGCTCCTGCAGTGCTCCACAAAGTCTCCAAAATGGGAAAAGCCTTTTGAAAACAACTCTGAAAAATAACCTTTTGTCGTCTGCAGTAAATAACTCGGTCACTGGGGAGGTCAAAAGCTAAAGGCTCCCATCCAGGTCTGGGATTAATGACCTGCAAAACACCAGCTCAGAAACAGGCTCTTCTCCCACTTCAAGACAGGCAATAATGAAGCATCTCCTGCCGTTCCTTGGCCAGGAACGAAATTCCAGGCAGGAAAATGGGTTTTGCAGTGGATGCACGGGGATGAGTTAAGCAGTGATAGAACGAGCACTGTGTAAATCAAGGGCGGTGCCACTGCAGCCTGCTCCTCACCTCGTCAGGGTGGGCCACGAGGGTCCAGAGACCCCCGGAGTCGTTCCTTGTGCGGGGGACACGGGGAGGGAAGAGGCTGCCGTCCCCTCCCTGCGCTCGGGAGTTTGTGTTGGTGCAGCATCCCATGGCAAGTCATAAATGTCCCTGCCCCGGACAGATTTCCACGGCACAGGGGGAATATTTATGATGAGATTCGAAGGTGCAGAACGGTGTGAGGGGAGGCAGAAGCTCAGCCTGCCCTGGGCTGGGAGGATCGATGAGGTGACGCCGTTCTTCACGGCCTCGTGTGCTCATGGATGGGGCTGGGCTGCCCAGAGTCCTTTCTCAGGGAATTTGGTGTCTCCCAGTTTGCCAAGATGGTTTTGCAATACGCTGGGATATGTTTAAAAATAAATTAAAAATTCCTCTCCTAGCACTGGTTCTTTTGTTTTAAATGGGGCTAGAAACCATGATAAAGGGACTATTTCATGCTTCAAACAGTAAAAGTGGAGGCAAACTGTGAGTGAAGTTCTAAAGAAACCTCTTTTCTATTGAAATGGCTGTAGGATGGAACACATTCTGCCTTGCATGACCCTGCAGATGTCTCTGGACTGGGCTGATTGCTCCTGGAATATGAATTCAATAAAACCTGGCTCGAGGCCACTCGGCAGGTGTGAGATGATATCCAATATTTTGAATTTCTGACCATTTGTAGAAACAAGAATTCTAATATTGTGACTGTCCAGATTCACAGCTTTTTCACCAACAGGAGCAGCTGAGCTGCAAAGTTCTTGTCTCCTCTTCGCTTTGTGTTCCTGTTTCCTTCAACCCAAGCAAAACAAAAATTCAGGTGGGGAAATTTCCAGCTCTGCTGCTTCCTTCTCCCTCCCAGCACAGGACAGATGCTCTGCTTTGCAGCCTGCAAAGAACAAAGCTTCCTCCTGGCTTCTTTATTTTAAACAGGAGAGGCCACCCACAGCTCCAAACACGCCTATGGAGAGGAAAAATAAATGGCTGAGCTCCTGGCCAGACACGGATGTGCAGAGCGTATCTGAGCAGGAGGAACTGTTTGGAAAAAGCCATTCCCATCCCACCCAGGTGCTGCCACGGATGGGGCTGGGGGCACCGGCACCCCCCAGCAGCGGGGAATGGCACGGGGAGGGAGCTGGGATGGCAGGGGACCATAAATCACCCCAGCCCGGGCAGGAGAAAAGGAAAGCCCAGCAAGCCAGAGCTTGGCAGATGTTGGGGAAGGGGATTTGGGAAGGTTTCAGCTCGGAATTCCACCACGGGAAGGCAAATCCAGCAGTGCTCTGCTGGCCTGTGGCCATAACACCCAGCAAAGGTCCAGCAAAGGTCCCACCACCCACCTGAACCTGCAGATTTTTGCCCCAAACAGAAGTGAAGGGCGGTGGGAGCTGCTGCAGGCTCAGGGTGTTGGGCTGGCAGCGGTGCCTTCTCCAGGCGGGTTTGGGCGGCTCAGGGGAGGTGGGAGCACCTCGGGGGGATGCTGAGGCACTGGAGGTGTCCCCACCCGTGGAAATCACCCATCCTGAGGCAGAGGGAGGAATGGAAATGAAGGGAGGAGCCCGATGTTCGTTGTTCCCACCCAGCTGGCTCCTTTCTGGGCGTCCCCCACGAGCTCCGGGTCTGCCCTGCCGCGTGTCCCTGGGAGCGGAATTGTCACCACCAGAGCTCTGGGGCTCCGATTCCACCTGCATTTAAAACCTGGAGCACACAGGAGCTGGGTGCTGGATTTGGAGGTTTCCCAGGCCTGTTTGTGGAAAGAGCCTCCCGAATTCAGCCCAGAGCAAAACTCGGAGCCGGCTCCCTCCGAGGAGCGCTGGCTTTGCGAGTCAACTGAAATCTGAGAATTGTTTGAAATTGTGAAATAAATGAATGCTTGATTAAGAGTCATGCCTCGATAAATGAATCAATTGAATAAATTGAAATTAAAACCCCACGACAGTGAGGGGAATGCAGCTCGATGGCACTCAAAGATCTGTGTTATTCACGCCAGGTTGCAGCCAATGTTCAACCCCACATTTCACATCCAAAAATGGAACCCTTCACGCAAACTCTGAGCTGAAGTGGCTCGGTCTCATCAGATCCAGATTTTGGGGAATGTTTTCCACCTGAAGTGAGACAAAACTCACCCAGAGTGTCGTCCAGCCTGGTTTGAATGTGAACCCCAGTGAGGGGATGAAGCAGGGGTGTTGTGTGTTAGGAAAAACCAGCTCAGAGCGGGAATACAAAAAGGGGAAAAAATTAATGCTCCTAGAAATTGCTACCTGCATTTCTCTATCAGCATTTCAGTGGAGAAGAGAAATAAAAATCCCTTTGGATTCTGGGGATGTTCCTGCCAGTTCCTGTTTACAGAATGTTTGCTGAAGTTCTGTTGCCTTTAGGGCACAGAGAATTCCTATAGGAAATCATCCAACTTGTTCTCATTTTATTTATTTGCTTACGTTCCACCAACCACAGCGGCTGAAACTCTTTGAGATGCTTGAAGAAAACAGGAAGTTTCTTCCTCCAGAGTGGCTCCTGCTCACACATTTTCTGTCTCAGATGATGTCAGGATCATCTGGCAACAGCATCATGGAGATTGCTCCAGCCAAGTGGTAAACATGAAAATTCAGCTTTAAATCACATCCAAGTTCTTCTCAGCTGATGTGACTTCAAACGAATTGGATGTTTCTCCTCAAAAACACATTTTTGGGGTGTTTTTTTTTTTGTCTTGGAGGTGGCAATGGTAGCCCTGTTTGAGGCTGGCCCAATGGGAGATTCCCTCAAGGAGTTGTGTTTAAATCTTTTCTGCTTTTTTTTTCTTTTTACTAGAAACTGAATAGGTGAGAAGGTTTGCAGAACCAGACTCTGGGATTTCTGGAGGTAAAAGGACCAAGGAAGAAAGTTAATTTAAAAAAAAAAATCACAAAACATAAAGGCTATTAAAAAAATCTAAAAAAACCAGAAAGAGGTTGATAAACTTAGCAAAAAAAAAAAAAAAAAATCAAAAATCAGCCTTCACCCCACAAACCCACAGCCACAGCTCCTGCAGCTCCTCGAGCCAGGTGACCTTGGAGGTGCCCTGGATCCGAAAATCTGACAATGCTTTAAAGCACAGAATCAAGCTGCACAGGTTCGTTTTATTTCCATTCAATTCCACCGTGGCTATCGCAGAAGCTTTGGTTTTATTATTGCTAATTCCAAGCATAATAAATACGCTTCAGGATCTCGGCTGATTTATTGTCATTTTAAACAGGCTGATATTTGCAGCCTTTTCATAAATTCTCGTAGTAATGTCTATTTCCAATTTCAGTGTTTCTTTTCATTTCACTTGAGACACCCCATTGGTATTAAAATCCAGTATTTAAAATATAATAATCCCTTTCCCTGCTCCATTAGATAGCCCTTAACTGCCTCAAACTGAGGGAATATGGGAAAGATTTGTTTTTTCTTGTCACCTTGTCAGTCTGAAAGTTTTTTCCAAAGGCAGTTAAAAATCACTGAGCTGAACCACTGAGTTTTATTCAGATTTCCGAGCATTTTCCGTTCTGTTCATACTTTTTTATAAGCTCACATAATGAAACTTGGTGGTCTCTTTATAACCATTTCCACTTTTTGTTTGCAGTTTGTAGAAACCTAACATTTTTTGCTCCTGGTAGGAATAATTGGTAAATTAGGGAATCAGCGATGGTATCAATGTTGAACCAAACCAAATTCTGACTTTTTTAATCTTCATGTTATCAATCACAGTTGGGCTCGATGATCTTGAGGTCTTTTCTAATCTAAATTATTCCATGATTCTAAACAGTCCATTTTAGGTTTCATCCCAAATTTTGGACCCATTTGAGGCCATTTTCTGTGTAAATAAATCCCAGTCCTGAATGCTGCATAGATAATTCCTCCTTTTTTCAGGGTGCTGAGGCCCTGGCACGGGTTGCCCCGAGATTTTGTGGAATCCCCATCCTTGGAAGTGTCGCAGGCCAGGCTGGACGGGGCTTGGAGCCCCCTGGGATGGTGGGGTGGGTTTTAGGGTCCTTTCCAGCCCAACCCATTCCATGATTTGCAGGGGCAGGACGGGATCAGCCACGCTGACCTGACACTGGTGGTTGTTCCCGTTCACAGGAATATTTCAGTCATGACCTGGTGCCAACACTGCTCGGACACTCAGCAAGGACAGGGAACTTCCCCAGGTCCAGGAGGAGCCTGACAGTCCTGAGAATGAATGGAGAAAAGGAGAAAACTCCATAACCTGCAGCTTCCAGTGCCTCCGTGATCCAAGGGGCAGGTGGGAGTTTAAATGAAGGATAAAACATGGAATCTTTGGGGGCTGTTCATGGTGTCATTTACTGAGAGACTCTCTGATCCCACTCCTCTGATCCCACTCCCTCTGATCCTTTCTATCCCTCAATATTTGCCTTCGGCCGGATTTGGTGGGGTTTGGGGTTTGCCCGTTGTGGAAGTTGTTTATGGAGCCATGGAGGGGTGGAGAGCAGCTGGAGCTCCCCAGAACGATGGGACCGCCTCCCATGCACTCCAAACTTCCAGCACACCGTGAATTTTATCCGTCACGGAGGGCTGGGATGGGCTGGGACAGGAATTAAATCTTCCTCTCAGGAACAACTCCTAAAAGCTGAATATAAATCCCCCAGAGGGCAGCGACAGGAGAGAGGTGTGGGCATTTCCCTTCAGCCTTAAAAGCACTTAGAGGAGATCAGAGCCCTGCCCTAAATTATTTCTGCCCCTGATTTATTCCTTGGAGTGCTTACGGGCTGCGGGAACACAATCCTCCCACAGATTCCCATGTCCATCTCTCTTCAGCTTTGGAGATGCAGGTCTAGATTTTCCTCTCCCTTCCAGCTCAACAACTCATGGAGATTTAACTGAACTCCGTGTCTTGGTTTCAAACCCTCTCTTTATCACAACTGATTTGTCCAGAATGCTTGGATGAATGATTTACTACAGTGCTGGGGCAACAGGAATTTTTGGAAGT
The DNA here is from genome assembly GCA_013400915.1 of Pardalotus punctatus. Taxonomy (NCBI): domain Eukaryota; kingdom Metazoa; phylum Chordata; class Aves; order Passeriformes; family Pardalotidae; genus Pardalotus; species Pardalotus punctatus. Next base: position 23,557 of record VZTX01025377.1, read on the forward strand.
TGCTACGTTAATATAGGAAATAAAGTTTTTGGTTTAAATTAAATTGTCTCCTCCTGGATGGAATCCTGCTTTGCATCCCAAGGACTTCCCAAAGGAATGACGGTGTCCAGGCCCTTCCAAAGATTGTCCCCCATCTCTTTGGCCAATGAGTCAGTGGTCACAAGGTCTGTTGGAATTAGAGCAGGACCTTCAGGAGGCCAAGGAGAGATGATCAGATTTAAGGGCACTGCTCCAGTTTGGCATCAAAACCTCACTTTAAATTAAGATTAAAATGGGAGAAGGTGAAATAAATACATTATCAGAAATCTGTCCACTGCTCATTGATTAGGATCCGTGCAGGGCACAGTAAAGAGTGTTTTAAACTTTTCTTTCCGTCTCTTCACATATGGGGGATGTTTCCATGGTTTAATTCCGAGTTTCCCCTCCGTGTAACATTTTTCACGTTCAGCTCCTGCTGTGGGTTCTCTGCTTTATTGCACTTTTCCAGGGGAGCCCCGTGGACGTGTCCAGCAGCGCCCACATCACCTGGACCTCACCTGTCCCTGTCCCCAGAGCCCCCCTGTGCCCCTGCACCCCCTCGGGGCTGGGAGGGGAGGCAGGATTTGGCTCCTGGAAGGTCTGAGCTGTCATTTGCATTCGTGAAACACAATTTCTGCCCGGCTCCACCCCTTCTCCCTCCAAACCAGATGAAATATTTATTGGGTTGGAGTGTGAGGGCTCAGTGTTTCGTCTGCAGAGGAACAGGGGAGTCCTGGTTCTGACCAGAAATTTCTAAGGCTTCTTTGTGGCTACTAAACGTCGGAGGAAAAACCACAAATTACCATGGCAGTGGGGCTGGGCCCGGGCTCCTGGCTCCAGAGCTTCCCCGGGCTCTGCCCCCTCCCCGCCCGGGTTCAAGTGCTCTGCATCTGTGTCAATAAGTGCCCCATGTCCACGGCCAGGGAATCTTTAATGTGCACACCCAGCGCATTCAATTGGGTGCAAAATTAACCTCTGGCAGGGTGGGGGAGCGAGGAGTTGTAATTACACACGAAATTAAGCTGCGACTGTGATTAAGATATTTCTTTAATGCCTCGCTGAGGGACCTCGTTCCCCCCATAACCACTCACAATTCATCCCCTGTTTGTCATTTTCTGGCTGCTCCTCGATTTTCTTTTCCCTGGCCACACCTAATCCCGGCATTACCTGGGGTTGTCCTGCCTCGCTCGGCCCTGGCACCTCCCGGGGCCACCGGGTCCTTCCCCAGCTCCTTGTCCAGATTTTGGGAGCCTCGGGAGTTCAGTCTGTCCATCCCAACGTGTCTCAGCATCCTACTGTCCTCTTAACCATCCCATGAGATTAACTGGAAGAGAGTTTTAGGAGTTTCGTGAAGTCCAGAGGTGGAGCTGAGCACCCATAAAATAAAATAAAATAAAATAAAATAAAATAAAATAAAATAAAATAAAATAAAATAAAAGCGTGGTGGATAAGGGGTGGGAAAAAAAAAAGGGATATTTGGGATATTTGGGCATATTCAGCGGCAATTTTTGTTGGAGATGGGGAAGTGAAGAACATGGTTGGTGGGATGGGAAGGAAGAGTCCATCCACCCAACAATTCCATGAGCAGGAGCTCAGAGATGCCCTTTTGGAGCTGAGCAGCTCCTCCACCTCAGCACACACTTGAGCCCCCATCCTGTAAGGAGTGTGGATTTTTGGGATGGTTGTCAGAACCACTGAAACCCCTAAAACCTGAATCATTGTGCTCCCACAAGTTTCACTGCTTGGATTCCATCCTGTCACAGATGGCCCTGCTTTACCCTCCTTTCCAATGGGTTTTGTCAAGTAAAAATGTTTAAAAAGTGATTAATTGACGAAGATTTGGTAATATTTCCAGTAAATTTTTCAATAAACAGGGCTCAAAAAAAAAAATTTGGATTGTTTATAGAAAAAGGAGTATTTCAACAGTATATCACCACGTTCAGAAAAATTATTCTCAGGAAAATGTCCTTTTTTTTTTTTTTAAAATGAAAATATTTTTCTTAGAAATAACATTGGTCAGCTGTATTAATGATATTGGAAGAGTTCGAAGTGACAATGAGCAAACCATGAAAAATGGACAGAAAACAAACACAGAATCACTCCAGTCCTGGACTGCTTTTTAGTTATATTGGAGACATTCCAGGGCTTCCATTTTTCCACCAGTGTTTAATGGGCTCTCTGTTTGCATTTATGTTTTCCTGATCTTTCAATCTGCAGGAATGGCTGCTTCTGGCAGGGCTCTTTTAGCATCACCCCCTCTGTCTCCTCTTTGGAGCCTGGGTGCCTCATTTTTTTTCCCTGGATTTATAGGAAGGAAACACCCTGATATGAAGGCAAAACAGGTAAATATGGAAAAGTTTGGGAATCGGGATTTCAGCAGAGTGCGAGCCTCCATCAGTGGATTTAACTCGCACACGCACTCCCTGGAAAAATCCCTGCCCCAGAGGGTTTATGCCAATTAAAATTTTAAAATGACATCAGTGAAATTAACCTAAATTTTGTTTGACCTGGAATTTAGGTCGGTTTAGATCATCATCTTAGCGGGGCTGTCTGAGATTCAAAGGCTCGTGGAGAGCTCTGGGAACAGAAACGTCCTTCAGAGCGGAGCTGGGTCCTGCAGAGCCAGCAGAGGCAGCTCCAGGATGGTGGGAGAGGATTCCCAGAAATCCTCTGGCTGATGTGAGAAAATCCCAAAATGGGGCTGGGGAGGCACAGTTGGTACCTGGAGGCTCCAAAATGGGTTTGGGACACAAATCCTGCATCCCAGGCCGGTCTGAGTGCCTGGGGGAGGCAGAGCCCCAGCAGGGTTGGATCAGGGAATGGTTGGGCTGGAAGGACCTTGAACCTCATCCCACCCCAGCCCCACCACGGGCAGGGACAGCTCCACGGTCCTGCCTGGCCCTGGCCACTTCCAGGCATGGGGCAGCCACAAGTGCTCAGTTCCTCTCTTTCAAACCCCGAGATGATGATCCTGATGATTCCACAGCTTGTTGGAGGGTTCCATCATCAAAAACGCTAAAATCATTAAAATAAAAGAACCCCCCCCCAGCTGCCCACTGCTCTCAGTGCTTCTCACCTCACAGCCCCTGTGGTGCCCTGCTCCCAAATTTTCTTGTAGCAATTCGTGTTGTTTTCATCCCTGTGCATAACTTTTGGCAATCATCAGAATGCCAAGGGAAAAAAAAAAATCTGGAATAATGTAAATTAAAATAATGGAGGGGCTGATCATCGCATGCATGTACGTGGGATATTTTAGGGACTGCATTTACAGCCTGGCCATATTTTACTCTTCTTTCCTTGCCGGGGTGGACACAAATCCCAATTTATATTTTCAGCGCATTTCAGCAGCAGCAGAACTCCCCTTTCTCCGCGGAGCGCTGCAGGCCCGCACACAATTCAACATTTTCCACTTCTCTGCAGAACCTGTGGGCACGCTCAGGGCCGAGCCCTGCAAACCTTGCTCCTATCAAACGGTGGCAGCAGGCAGCTTCGTTAGAGAATTCCCGGCCTGGATTTCCATGCCCCACCCTGGTGTAAATAGAGCCGGGATTTAGAAGGTGTGAGCTGGTGGTGGAGCCTGCGAAATGTAAGCTGCAGTAGCCCTTTGACAGTGAGCAGAGCCGAGCAGGGGACTGGGAGCCCATTCAGCATCTGGAGTGGGAGAAGGGCTGGGGAAAGGGGAGTCTAATCCATGCCTCCCCTCCAGCTCGCTGCGGTTGGAATTGTTTTTGTTTGTTTGGGAGGGAGGGGGGCTTTGCTGGATGTTTTCCACGGGAGTTGGGGTGAATTATCACGGTATCACTGCGTGGGGGGTGGGTGGAGGAGGCTGAGAGCTGTCTGGGCTGCGTTTCCTGAAGCTGCAGAGAGCTGAGGTCACCTTTCCAGAGCATCTGGGTGCTGTCCAGAGGGATGAGGGCTTCCAAGGACTTCAGCACTGCTGGTCCAGAGCAGGCAGCGCCACTCTGGGGAGCGTTACAGACTCACCGAGATCTGCGCTCTCCTCCTGCGGGGCTCAGGCCAAACTCCACCACACTGGATGGAGACAGAAATCTCCCTTCCAGGAGGTTATCCCACATCTGGCTGCTGCGAGGTGTCTGCTGCAGCACTCCTGGCCAGGGTACCTGGGCACGGCAGGGAATTTTGGTGTTTCTGCTGTCTGGCCCAGCCCTGAGCCCTCTGCGAGCCTGGCTGAGCAGCCAGGAGCAAAGGGCTGGGCGTAAAACAGGCTGAATCATGGAGATTTCCATCTCTCCATGTCTGCCTTCCCTCCGTGGGGCAGAAACCTCGGTGCATTACCCCAGGAAATGCCCAGCACTCCTCTGCCATTGCCGTGCTGCCGGCAGGGCTGGCACCGGGAATGGCACCGGGAATGGGACCGGGAATGGGACCGGGAATGGCACCGGGAATGGTACCGGGAATGGGACCAGGAATGGCACCAGGAATGGTACCGGGAATGGCACCAGGAATGGTACCAGGAATGGGACCGGGAACGGGACCGGGAACGGGACCGGGAACGGCACCGGGAATGACCCCAGGAATGACAGAGATTGTTTCCTCAGCCCCTTCAGAGGCGATAAGGGCACTGTCCCACCCTCCTGCTTTAACTGTGGGACAAATCTGCCCAGACCACGCCGCTCCTTGGCAGCCACTGCAGACCTGAACGTGCCGCTGCCTGGTATTAAGAGATTAATTATTAATTTCTATAGATCCTCACGTTAGGTGATTTTTCCTATTGTGTTTGACATCCAACCCTGTCAAAATTTCTTCCCCAAGTGGCATCTCATTTTTGGGTTTTTTTTGTTTTTTTTGTTTGGTTTGGTTTGGTTTGGTTTGGTTTGGTTTGGTTTTTCTGTGGCACTTCAGCTGATGTGCTGCCCTCCTTCCAGGTAAATAAAAGCCCACATGAATTGTTCCCAGATTTAATTCACCGGTTCAAAGCCCTGCTGGCCCCACACAGGACAAGGAATATGAGCAAAGCCAAACTGGCAGAGGGCTCACAAGGAGTTCTCCTCTCAGTGGGGTTTTCATCAAACACTGCAGAAGAAAAGCTGAAGCACCACCAGCCCAGGGCAGTTTCCCACCTGCACTCAGGATGTAGCACAGCATCACTGTGGGGCTGCTCTGACCCAGCCCAGCCAGCCCCGTCCTGCAGAGACCCCGATAATCCAGGGAGGCTGAATCCCAATAATCTCTGTTAGACAGCTGTCCGTGAGTGGGCTGAATTGCTGGATATTATTGGTGGATTGCTGGATATGCTGTCTCCTGCATTAATTACTGAGTTTAGGTGCCTGGTTCGGACTGGATATTTAATTTTGAGATAACCAAAGCGCAGGAAAGCACACACAGCCTCCACCCCTCTCTGCCTCAGGCACCGATCTATGAAGAACAGTCCATTCGTGTGCTCAGTGCCGCTGGTGAACTCTTCCTGGGGGGCTCTGCCTGGAGCTGGGGCTGCAGTGCTCGTGGAAAAGGGGATTTCAGGAGGTTTTTATGTTCATCACTGTAACAGCGGTGATTTGGAGCTGCGGGTGACGGAGCTGTGGTGGTTTGTTTCCATGAGGAATTAAAGGGGAGGCAGTTCCTTGGAGGGAAGAGCCACAATCATCATATTCCACTCTTCCGTCCCTGAAATCTTGTTCCTCAGCCTCCACAGGGCAGGGATTGTAATTACTGAGACATGTTGTGTTAAAGGATCAGCAAAATTTACCTGAAATGGTTCTGGCTTTTAAGTTTTCCCATCAAAATCAGAACTGGAGAAGGAGGTTTCCAAATTTATCCCTTGTACTTCCTTCAGTGCAAGCACCAAGGCACCATGGGAAGCCACACTCATTGAAGACTGTGCAGGTTTTTGCTTTCAAATGTGAGCAATAATTATCAGTAACTACAAGAAAAAAGCCTCACTTTCTTCACTTTCCACACAGGATCCTCTTATGTTTGTCACCAAAGAGCAGCAGTTTATTTTTACTGTGAAAATGTTTACAAACATTAAATAAGTTTCTTGAAACATTGTAACCTCTTGAAAATGTTTACAAACATTAAATACATTTCTTGAAATATTGTAACCTCTTGAAAGTGTTTACAAACATTAAATAAGTTTCTTGAAGCATTGTAATCTCTTGAAAGTGTTTACAAACATTAAATACATTTCTTGAAACATTGTAACCTCTTGAAAACATTTACAAATATTAAATACATTTCTTGAAACATTGTAACCTCTTGAAAATGTTTACAAACATTGAATACATTACTTGAAACATTGTAACCTCTCGAAAATGTTTACAAACATTGAAT